>JAMPIV010009936.1:122500-426873 GCA_024509875.1 Oreohelix idahoensis | reverse complement strand
TATATATATATATATATATATTATATATATATAAAAATATATATTATAATATATATATATAAATAACTTACAACTCTGTCTATATTATATTTGGGCATTCAAGCCTACACTTTAATATCATTAAGTGGTTTTAACCCAAAAAACCGGAAACACTCTTATCTGCCCCGAAGCTACCCAAAGACTCTAGTCTGAATTCACGAATTTATATCCCTTAAAAGCCCGAACCAGACGGATCTACACTTGAATAATTGGCGATGGCACACATGTGAAACACTTTAGAATTAGTGGCCATGCCACACAATTATGAAACACTGCCATCAGGCTCGAATGCCACACAAAAGACCACAAAAGAAACAAGTCTAACGCGTCATACATCGCTATAAACGCGACTATTTTCCACAGTCTGTTGGGGAAGTTGTTTCCATGGTGGCGGGGACCATTCTGAAATTCCAAAGTTTCCAAAACCCAAAAAAATAAAAAAATTGGGGCTCCGTCAACCCTTGCCAATCCAACATTTCATTTTCAAAAACCCAACCCCCACCACACCCCCCCCAAAAAATTGACCAGGCACATGGGGGGGGACCGCGGTGGGCTTTCTTTTTCATTTTTCATTTTTTTTCATGAAGGATAGGGCTCCTAATTAGGTTCCTATTGGGTTTTCCAGGTTTTCTTTTTTTCTCTATTGTTTCTTCCCCATTTTAGGCGTCCTTACGGCCCTCCATTCTTTTTCCGGGGGATTTCCCAGGTTTTTTCTGATTTTTCCTTCATTTTCTGGTTACCACTTTGTTGCCCCCCCACGGTATTTTTCCCTTATTGTCATCAAATAAGGGGGGACACACACAAAATTATTTTCCAGGATTGGGCCCCAATTATAAGGGGACATTTTTTCTTTAAAGGACATAATACAGGGGTTTGTTAGTGCCCATAAAAATACCAGTGCACCCCACCGTGGGTTCATTAAAAAACCTGCTAATTAAGTGGGTCTATTCTGGCCCCATGGTGGGGATGGGGGACTGAGTTTTTATCTTACCTTGGGGGGAAATAAACTTCCTTTTTCATGACTTGGTTGTATGCTTGTTGGGGAAGAGATTTTTATTTGTCCGGTGGGCTTTCCCCCACGGTTTTCTTTTAGGGGATGAGGGGATATTAGACGGCCCAAAGGGGGGGGGGCCCAGCCCCCCCTCATTTTCGTTTTTAGCCCTTCTTTTTTAATAATTGGGCTTTTATTACGTAAAAACAGTATGTGGCTTTTTTACCTATATTGCTTTTCCCTCTTTTCGGGGGGGGGCCCAAAAAATAAAAAAAAAACTAAAAAACCAAACTGAAACGATCCAGGCTTATGGTTCCATCATTTTTTCCTTCATCTATTTATCCGTAATCCCGTCAGGGTCCGTAGGGGTGGGGCCATTGGTGGGGGAAAGCAAATCAGCAGACACAGGGTCCTTTTTAGCTCCACTGCTCTCTATCCTCCAGCAAATTAGTGGGCGGGTACAAAGTGTGTGGAAAAACCGGTGTCCCTGCCCATTCTTTTTGATGTTATTATCCAGCCCAGGGGATTTTCTTTCTATGCCTTCCTCTTCTCCGATTTACCCTTCGACTGTTCCCTGATAGGGTATTCGTTTTTTCCGAAAGGGGGGGGATTCATGGGACCGAGTTTTTTACCATTTGCCCCAAAAACCAGCGAAAAGCTTTTTCGGGGTCGTTTTTTTCACTTATTGACAAAGGGAAAAAAATTAAATAAAATAGGTATGGGGGTGGTACCCATTTTCGTGGTTGGTCCGTATTGAAATTACCAGCACCCCAGGGGTGGGGACATTGTCGGTTAGTAGATAGAATCTGTCTTACCGGAGCTTGGGGGACCAAAATTGAATAAACTTTTTTAATTATATTTAATATATATTTGAATAGCCAACAACAACCGCCAAAAATTGGCAAGGTTGTTAATTATAGTGTTTTGTTTTTCTGCTACATGTATTACAATACAAACCGGTATATTTATCAGTTAACTGTGGTCATGTTCATTGCAGACGACCGTCTTTAGATAGGTTTTTTTTGTAGTGAAAATAATATAGATGGTATTATAAATATGAAGACATGAGTAAAAATACCCCAACACCTAAATGGGACACGTAGAGCACAGTGATTTTAATGGTCTAATGGACCGTAAATTGACTAAATAAAAAACATTTCTTTTTATGACAAGGCATGTCTCGTAATTTGTGGCGTTGCATCTTTTAAAATCATTGCCCCCTTGGATCGACTTACCGGCCCCTGGAGGAAAGCCTTGGTCGACTTTACTACTTGCCTCTGAGAACAACGTTTTGGAAAGTTTGACGAAACTTCCAGTCCCATGTACTGTTTATAAACAAATCCCGGTTTGTTTTGGCTTCTTTGTCCATTAGAATCAAACTGTTATCATGCAAGACCACACATTCCATTTTAGCAACAGGACTTTTTTTTTTTTTCTTATTTTTTTTCGCTGAGGAGTGTACATATACCCCGCCTAGGGATGCAACAAAATACAATATTATTTGGTCTAACTTTCAACCACAGTTTGTGTGCCCCCCTTAAGCTGGTGGTTTAACAGTTAATTTGCACTAACCACGAAAAAATAGGTCCCTCCATAAAAGTTCATAAAAAAAAGTGCGCAAATTGACGGTGTGTTAAAAAAATTTGAAGCATGGAACCGGCAGACCGAATCCGGGACCGAGACCGACGGACCTTAAGTACTGGGTACGGACGTAAATTACGTAATATATATTATTGTATATTAATATTATATATATATTAGTAAATAATGGCGTTATTGATATTTTTATATATATATTTTTATTAAAGATTATTTTATATAAAGGATTTATATATATTTATTTATTTATTTAAATATTTAAATATAAAATCAAAAAATAATGGATAAATATATAAATTTCTAATATTATATATATTATATATATATTAATAAAAATATATAATAATTAATAAAATATATTCAAAATAATAAATAATAATATAATATGTTATATAAGAACAGTATATATACAATATATAAAAAAATATAAATTTATTTATATTTATTATATTTTAATTAGGAATACTGAATCTATTTAGATTTTCAGTCATTAATTCATTATTATAATCTATTATTTATATATTCCGATTATTTATTTTAATTAATATCTTAATATTAAAAATTAATTTAATTAATTATTTCATAATTTTATATTCTAAAGATTTTATTTTTTTATAATTTAATAATTTATATACAATTACCGAATAAAGAAATTTTTATAAAATTTTAGCCAATTTATAACAATTAGGTCCAAAGGGTCTTGGTATGGATTTTGACAGTATAACAACAATTTTTGATTTAAATTTACCCGTAAATATATATTAGTATGTGATATATATTATATATATAAATATATATTTCTTTTATTATATATTATTTTTTTTTCTTATTAATTATAAATAATATTTATCGATTTATTTAATGTAGCCCACATTGATTATAACCTTTTTTGATTTTTTTTTAATGGATTTCTATTTAATATTAATTGTTTTTAAATATGATATTTTAATATTATTTATATGTTAAATCTATGTTTTAATATATTCTGTTATTATTTATATAGTTGTCTATAAAATAATATATTTTTTATATATAAGTAAAGCCTATATATTTTTTATATATATATTTATGGGATTATGTTATATATCAATATTTAAATACAATAATTGCCGCCTATAGGTAACGGTAGTTACACGGCTTGTTATTTATTAAATATATTTTTTCGAGGGAGACTGGGGAATACATGCTACTATGTACTCTCGCGAAAATAGAAAAAAAGTGCGCAAATGAAGGTGTGCATGAACAGTTTGATTATGGAAAGAAGCAAACAACACGATTGATAAACAGTACATGGACTGGAGTTTCGTCAAACTTCAAACGTTGTTCTCAGAGGCAGTAAGTCGACCAAGGCTTCTCAGGGGCGGTAAGTCGACCAGGGCAAGATTTTAAAAGATGCACGCACAATTACGAGACATGCTGTCATAAAAGAAATGTTATTTATTTAGTCAATTTACGGTCCATTAGACCATTATCACTGCTCTACGTGTCATTTAGGTTGGGTTACTCATGTGTTCATATTTAATACATCTATATTATTTTCACTACAAACATCTAAAGACGGTCGTCTGCAATGAAATGACCACAGTACTGATAATATCTGTAATACATGTAGCAGAAACAAAACACTATAATTAACAACCTGCCAATTTTGGCGGGTTGTGGCTAGTATATATATATATATAATGTTCATTGTCAGCTCGGTAGACAGATCTTCTACTACCGAATGTCTGTGCTGGTAGTTCAACGACTACACGAAATGTCCATACCATTTTATTTTCTTTGTCAATAGTGAAACGTCGAAAGCTTGCCTGGTTTGGGCATGTAACTCGTCATGACTCTCTTTCGAAAACGATCCTTCAGGGAACAGTCGAAGGTAAACGGAGAAGAGGAAGGCAGAGAAAATCCTGGGCTGATAACATCAAAGAATGGGCAGGACACGGTTTTTCCACACTTGTACGCATTGCTGAGGATAGAGAGCAGTGGAGGACCCTGTCTGCTGATGCTTCCACCATGGCACCCCTACGACCCATGACGGGTTACGGGATGAGATGAGATGATGACATAGCTGATCGGTCGAGTGTTTTTGGGCCCGAAAGAGGAGCAATATTGTAGCAATACTGTTACGTAATAGCCAATTAGTAGAAGGCAACGAATGAGGGCTGGGCTTGGGGCCGTCTAATCTCATCCTATAGAAACGTGAAGCCACGAAATAAATCTTCAACAGCAGAAACAAGTCATGAAAAGGAAGTTATTCAGGGAAGTAAACTCAGTCATCCAAAATGCAGATAGACCTCTAATTAGCAGGTTTATGACACGGTGTGCACTGTTGGCTCTATCTGTTGTCTTTAAGAAAATGTCTATAATGGGCATCTGGAATATTTGTGTGTCTTGATGACAAAGGGATACGTGCACAAGTGGTAACAGAAATGAGAAATCAGAAAACTGGAATCCCGGAGAATGTGCGAGACGCGATGGAAGACAATAGAGAAAAAGAAACTGAACATAGGACTAATTGTGCTATCCTCATGAAATGAGGAAGAAGCCCGCGTCATGGCGGATGTGTGTGTTGATGATTGTTGCATGGGTTGCGAGCATTTTTTGGTTTGAACTTGATTCAGATGGTCGCACCATGGAACAACTCACTAGACTGGAAATAGTTCGCGTATAGCGATGTATGACGCGTTAGACTTAGTTACTTAGAGTCTTTTGTGTGGCCTTCGAGCCTGATGGCAGTGTTTCAAATGTGTGGCATGGCCACTTATCTAAAGTGTTTCACATGTGTGCCATGGCCACTTATTCAAGTGTAGAACCGTCTGGGTTCGGGCTTTTAAGCCGATATAATAATACGTGAATACAGACCTAAGAGTCTTTGGGTAGCCTTCGGGCAGATAAGAGTGTTTCCGGATTTTTGTGGTTAAACCACTTAATGATATAAGTGTAGGCTTGAATGCCAAATATAATATAGACAGAGTTGTAAGATATATATATATATATATATATATATATATATATATATATATATATATATATATATATATATATATATATTAGGCAGAGACCCTAATAGGACTGTGAGCGGACAGTTTTAATACTGCGTGAATAATAATAATTATGGAAAGCAGTTTGGATGAAATATAATTGAACGTTAATTAAAACGGCTAAGTAATAGACATGCCATGTCAAAGAAATAGCGGACTCTACGCTGTGATGTTTTAAGTGCTCTTGATGTGAACTATATTAATTATTGTCGTGGATTCATATGGAAAGAAAGAATATTAATAAAATATTGTAAGTCGTCAAAATAGACTTATTTCACTGAAGGTGTTCAACGTTCCAGTTATGACTGTCTTTATAAATAAGGACCGTTGACCTTCACATGTATTGGTCACAAGAATACAGACTCAGCAAAATACATACCCTGTCCAACTAGAAAAAAATGGAATGAATCAAGACAAAAGATCAGGAATGAATATATATATATATATATATATATATATATATATATATATATATATATATATATATATATATATATATATATATATATATATATATATATATATATATATATATAAAATGTTATTGAATGAACTTTCGATGCAACCATTTGAAAGAATTACTAAACGAATCCATAGTTGTAACATAAATCGATACCGGGTGTAAAACAGAACAGATGATCAAATAATTGCAAGAAACGTAATACAAGATTAACCCAATAATCAAAGAAAAGTCCGCAACAGTGTGGCAGAAATGCAGTCAAAGAAGCGCAGATAGCAATTATGGAATAGGAAGCAATGAAACCTAGATTAATATCACAAACATTCAGAACTGCCATAAAAGAAAGCAAAGATGAGAATCATCCTGTGTTATGCACCAATAATGGCAAAGAAAAAAAAAATCTATATAAGAAGTATTTTACACACTTACAAGTTATTACGGATGGAAGGAGACGTAAAGACGTTGCAATCTTAATGGGGGAATCCATATTTTGGCGGCAACATTGACAAAGTTGGAGGACCAGACGGTGTTTTTAAAACATGCAAAGGAAAAATCATTCGTTTTAAAGATTCACCTTTTGTTTTACTGTTTTTACCAAATGCACTTAAAAAAAACCCAGAAAATAAATGTTTCAAATATTCTCTTCAATAGTATAAAACAGGATGGCCAGTTATTATTAATCAGTAATTCGTCAAATCGTTCACTATGGCCCTAGAGATGGTTAACTAAGGTGACCATATTTTCAATACCCTAATCCGGGACAAAATAGTAGATTTGACCTATTTCAATGCAAAAAATCAGGACAAAAGGGTAAAGAAAAGGTCAAAAGTCGGGACATGTCCCGGAAAAATCAAGTTGATGTCAATTTAAAATAATATACATTTTATATATACATTTGAATAACATTGAAAAACATACATTTTCCTGTATAAGTTTAACTACTTAAACTAATAAGAGAGAAAAACATCAATAATCCTTACTTAAGGTGAAGCTGAGTTACTGTACTTTTCAGATGAGTGGATTTTTATCAATAGGTCCTTCTTTGCAAGCAGCATCTTAAAAAACTCGACACATGTTTCCTCACAGTTCACTTTGGTTGTCAACATAGCTTTCAAAGTTTCAACACCTAGCTGTGTTTTATCACTTGACCATAAGTTGTTCATCAAAGAAAACACTCTTTCTGTGGCAGCATTTGTTCCATGTAGACAGAAAAAAACTCTGCCAACTTCAAAATATTTGAAAATGTCACATTATTGTTTTTGAAGTGGGAAACCATTTCAATCCAACGTTGTGGTGGCAATGTTTTTTTGGCACTCCATTCACTAATTTTCTGAGAAGTAACAAACTGCTTCATATAGACATATTCGTCATAAATTTCAGTTTCTGTAAAGTGGGCTGAAGGTAATGTTTGAATCACTAGTGATGATGATATCTCAATATCTGCCCAAATTGGTATTCTGTTCTGCATTACTCAGCTGTAGGATTCTTCTTCTTCTTCTTAGATCCTTAACCACCGACCGTCAAAGCAGTCAGTGGCCATCACGCCTAGTGGCGTCTTGTAGGGCAACAACAAATTTATTCCACTTTGCTCAATCGGTGGCCATCCTTCGTACAGTGCCCCAACTCTGGTTCATTCTTTGCATCTCAGCCTCCACAGTCCTCCGCCAAGTTGTTTTTGGTCGGCCTCTCTTTCGTTTTCCTTCAGGGGTCCAAAGCATAGCTGTTCTTGTGATGGCATCAGGGTCTCTTCTGAGGACATGACCAACCCAGCTCCAGCGTCTGCCAGCTATGATGGTGTGCATGTCCTCTTGCTTGCTCCGAGTAAGCAGATCTTGGTTGGTGATGGTATTCGGCCAAAAGATTCGGTGAATTTTTCTTAGGCATGTTGTGTGAAAAGAGGACAATTTCGACATTTCCTTCTCTGTAACTCTCCAGCATTCCGCACCATAGAGAAGCACAGAAAGCACACAGCTCTGATATAATCTTAATTTTGTGCTTGTGCTGTATTGGGAGGACTTCCAGATGTTGTTTAGGCTAAAGAAGGCTGTTCTTGCCTTATTCATTCTGATGCTGATGTCTTTGCCTGCCCCACCGTCTGGTGCTACTATGCTTCCTAGGTATGTGAAGGTGTCTGTCTGTACCAGTTACTGATTCCTTACTGATATGGGCTCAGGGTTGCTCACATTGAGCGTCATGACCTCAGACTTCTTTAAATTGATGTTCAAGCCCACCTGCTGGCTAAACTTATTAAGTCTATCCGTTTTTTCCTGGATGTGTTGATGTGAATGTGCTAGTAGTGCAATGTCATCTGCATATTCCAGATCTTCCAATGTAGAAAATGTAGTCCATCTTATTCCTCTTGGACTGCCCTGGGTTTTCTGGCGCATCACCCAGTCTATGACTGTTAAAAATAGAGTGGTTGATAAGGGGCATCCCTGTCGTACTCCTGTCTTCACCTCGAAGGTTAGGTTGCTCTGCCCAACACTATACGTAAAGTTGGCATAGAGGCTTTTTATGATTGACACTATGCAGCTTGGAATTCCATAAGCCCTTAGTATTTTCCATAAACTGTCCTTATGTATGCTGTCAAAAGCCTTTTCAAAATCAACGAAATTTATGTCTTTGCCATTCTGTGCACTGCTCTATAATGTTCCTGAGAGTGAATATATGATCTACACATCTTCTGTTCTTTCTAAATCCTGCTTGTTCTTTCCTCAGTTTGTGGTCTACTGCCTTTGAAATTCTCTGTATAATTATCCTGCCTAGTATTTTGCTGGGAACTGAGAGAAGAGTGATTCCTCTCCAATTATTGCAGTCTGCAAGATCTCCCTTCTTGGGCAATTTGACAATTATTTGTAGGATTCTAGGTCTTGAAAATTTTTTGCAGCCCATTTATTTAAATAATTGAAAGCTGTTTCATAGAACGAAGAAACGCTAGCATGAAACTTTTTCACATCCTCCTTTGGAAATCCTTCCATTTCCAGCTTTTCAAGGATTAGCTTAACTCTTGATGGCAAGAAACAGTCTTCCAGTTTGGACTTCAAAATAGTTTTCAACCTATTGATGCTGTCAATGACTTCAAACACAGTGACCGTCTGTCCCTCTATTGTTTGCACTGCTTCGTGGAATGGAGATGCCTGACTGTGAACAAAAACAAGCTATGCCTCAGATAGAGGATTTTCAAAGAATGTATGTATAAAAACTGGGCATCTGTCCTGAGATTGAAAATATGATTTTAGAGGCAGGAACATCTGAAGAACCCTTTCAACAGCAGGCAGCAGAGCAAGCCACCTAGTCTGAGCATAACCTAAGATCATCTGGAAGTCTGTTTCTACAAACTGGCAAAACTCCTTGAGTCTTTCAACTCGTACTGTGTATGATTTGAAGAGTAGATAAATTTTAGCAATAATCAGCTCGACATCAACAGGCAGTACATCTGCAGCTGTTCGAACAGTGTTGTGGAAAATATGACCTGCACACCCAACTCCTATAAGACCATGTCCAAGGTTTTCTTGCAGTTTTTTGAAAACATTGTTCTGTCCTTTCCTTTCAGCACCTCCAAGATTGGAATTTGTGTTGTCTGCGCATAATCCAACTACTTTCCTGTCTAACCTAGGGTTCCCATTCGTCCCGTTTTTCCCGGGACAGTCCCGTTTTTTTATAAAATGTCCCGGTGTCCCGAATTTATTCCAGATGTCCCGCTTTTTAAGGGTCCTTCCTGAAAAAAAAAATCTTTGAGTAACGGATTTTATTCCGTGTTTTAGTAGTGTTACTTTATCAATTTCCGGTTACAGTGGACCCTCGGTTTGAATCTCGAACAAAAATTCGAAAGTCGACCAAAACAGTGTTCAGTGAGCATCTACCAAATGATTTAATGCGTATTAGCATTATTATACAGTATTTTTATCGTTTTTTATCCGCATAATGCCGAAACGTAAGTGCAGTATAAATGATAACATTACAAGAAAATTTCCCTTCTCATTAAGGTCTCTTGCATCTCAATGAAATGTACTTTTGACCAATAAATCAAATGACGATTTTGGTTCGTTCAGACCCATCATCAGTAGCAAAGCAAAAAACGCCCATGTCAGCTGTGACATTCGGCCGTAACCCTAAATCATTTCCGATAAATGCTAATCCTAACCCCTAAAAAAGGAATACTGGAAAAACATTACTACTTTCGTTTCCATCTCTGTCATCAACCATATTCTGAGAACCGATATTAGTGCTTATAATGACAAAAATCTCATTCCCACCGCATGGCGTCAGAATACAATAAAACTTAGAACGAAAAGTGGCCGTTGTGTGTGTGTTCGATGTGATTATTTTTATACCAAAAAATTCACAGAAAATAAACGCGAATGCAACATTACTAAAAAAATCGGAAACGGTGCTAACTTCTCTCAGATAAGTTTAAAACTTAACATCCGGGGGTGAAGTCACGTGTACACACTTTCTAATGCTAGAAAACGAAAATATCCGCTTGTCAACATATGTTGACAACAGCATGGAGAGCATAGGTTACCTTCGTCAACATATGTCGACAGCAGCGTGCTAAAGGTTAAGAAAACTACTTACAATATCAGATGTCTCACCTGGCAATGACTTTAACTCTAATATTTTAATTTTCACTCCATTACTGTGATCAAAGTATCTGACAAGCAAAGGAAAAATCTTGAATTCTTTGTGGTTGGATGCATCTGTCAGTACAGAAATAAATGTAGACTTTTCTAGGTCACACCTTAACTCATTTAGAATATGGGGTGCCAAGACATTTCGAATAATGGTTTCTGCTTTCGTACGTGCACATGCAAATTTTGGCTCTAAAGTTACCTGAAGTAATTTTGATGTGCAATCCATAGACCTGAAAGTATGATTGTGTAGCACTGTATGGTATGCAAAGGCGCTTTCTATAGCAGCTAATTGCTCTTCTTGGTCACCAATTTTATCAGCTCTGAAGAAAGTGGTTAACGACGAGCTTGATGCAGCTGTAACGACGGCTCTCTTATGTTTCTCACTGCTTATGTGGTTCTTAATATCACCACGTCCACTATGGCTTATCGAAAACCCGGAGGCACATATATTGCATCGTACATTGAAGTTTGATGTACTCTTTTTAATAAACGGATATTCCTTTTGTAAATCTTCATTGAAACTGCATTTACGCTTTGGTACCATTTTCTTACAACAATAACAAAATATGCACAAATAGTTCACCGTTGAAATTAAATAAACGTATTCCGTACGCAAAATCTTGGTACTTTACCGCTACCTAAAATTTCAAATAACTGCGAATATCACATTGGAACTACAAAACTAATTCGCGGTCCTGACAACCTCTTGTGCTGTTTCGGCGCCAGTTCACTAATAATTAAAAATTCCCTCAAGTCAGCCTCGGAATAATAATTTTTTTTTAAATCTGTGAGATTTATGCCAAATTGGCAAATTCGTCCAAAACCGGGACAAATTGGCGTCCCGGATTGCATTGAAAATAAGTCGGGACAAATTATCAAAAATGGTCGAAAACCGGGACTGTCCCGGAAAAACCGGGACGTCTGGTCACTTTATGGTTAACTCTTAGTTGATAACGAAATCATGCACTGCGGTTATTACGTTTATTCCAAAGCGGAACTCATTATTTCGCGTCTTTTAGCTATCGAAGGATATTCTCAAGGAATTATCAAGGTCGCCTTTGGGTTAACAATATTTATTAACATCTGAGAGCATGACACTTGACACGGCTAGCATGCTCATTTGTCCACTTTTTCTTATTGGAGAATGTTTATCTTTTCATTCGACAAATACAGCTTTCAGCTGATAACGTATATAAACATACGGTGTTTATTGCATGAATATGCGTCTATATCTGCCCATTCGTACTGAACGGGAAAACCATCCACCATCATGCAGTTCCGACCAGTAAGCGCTCGAGACTCTGTTCTCTGTTGGTATTCTTGTCTCATTCACTGCACATCCAAGCGAAAAAGATAAGGAAACTTGCAGACGTTCAAATAATGTAATAATCTATGTGAGGTTGCTCACCGTAAACATAAATAGATTTCATCTCTCTTGGTAATCAAATAGTGTGCCACGGGGCAGTACAAACAAAACACATTAGCCTGGAAGAACTGTCTGGGTTACTTGTTCTAGACGTGATTAAATGCGGAATAAGTGTAGAAAGGAAGAAAAAGAAAGATAATACAAGACAAAGATAGATGTTTACAAAGTTCTTGACACAATGTACACAATTCTTCTCCTTCTTTACAAGCTGGAATTCGTGATATTGGTGTTCGTTGCTACCAGACAGAAACGTCTTCTACACTTCTATATGCGTCTAATATAGTCGATGGACTTTGTATCTAGGCTGCACGATCCGCGCCTCGCTAAAACTAAGAGGCAAAACTTCTTTTAAAATCCTAATATTGTTTTAAGGAGAAGTATTGTTTTTTTTTTTCTCCCACTGATGCGCCGACTTCTCCTTCAGCCCAACGACGTTTTTAGAGCATATTGCACTTTTTCAAATTCATATGATGCTGATAATAAGTTTACTATCTTTCTTATAATCATGAATCATACCAAGCATCAGCGGTCTGGGCATTGAAAGAGATAATATTAACTCAAGGTTGAATTTAGCCCAACTACCCGTTTTATCAGTGTCCAAGCACGGAGGCATATCTGGAGTCATCCTTATATAACCACTAGCTAAGCACAATGCTACTATAACATAGATATGGAAGTAAACCTCTGTCTGTGAGGCTAATTAATCCTCACTGACTCTTGAAATCATCCACACACTTCCAGGGATTCCCCTTGTGGTGAAACACGTTGATAACCCAGCATTGCACACAAAGCTCGGAGAAGTCACTTGAGTCACAGACGTAACTCTGGCTTTTACCTGGTTGGTTGCATGCAGGAGGATCTCACTATGGGCAAATGATAGGCAAGGGAAGCTTAGTGGCGCTGTGTTATTGTCAGACAATTTCTTGGGAGAGCCCAGAGCCAGAGCACAACATTTTAGCTCTGCATAGGTGGAGTGCCCCTTGGATGATGAGGAGTGCACAGTATGTCACGCGCTTCTTCCTCCTAGATTGGGACCAGAAGTCATGATCTTTAAACTGCAATACAAGCTTGAGAAACTGGAGCTCATGAAGTCAACACGTTTCGGAATGGCAGAAAAGACACAGGAAAAGCCTAGATCTACAGTGTAGATAATACCAAGGATTCAACCTGGTATTGCTGCAAAAGATCGAGAAGCGTCCGATTAGCAGGAAAGAAATGGAAACTGTTTTCAGAATCAGTGGTTCCTTAAGATGTCATACTCCCCCTTAATCTCCTAGGTAGTGAGATCGCTGCTAATAACTTGTTGCAATCAGTTATCAACATCGATTGCTCATCAGTTAAAACCCTCGTACACATTTATCTTGGCAACCCTGTTACAGTTCATTTGGATTCACGAAGGGATATTGTCACCTAGTGGTAAAAATGAAATACGTTTGAAGAGAAAGAAACAAGTCATAGAACAAAACAAGTCATAGAACAAAACAAGTCATAGAACAAAACAAGTCATAGAACATAACCAGTCATAGAACAAAACTGTGGTGAGTTGGGACTTAAATATAGTATAAAGTACTTAGTGTACTGACTGAGGTCAGCTGTAAAGGTATCTGAAGTTAATAGGTTTGGTGTGTAATTCAGATGACCTTACTTGCTGCCACATTTATATCTCAATCAGACTAATTCTTAATCAATATGAATGTTGGCTTCGTTAAGTGTCTAGGGTAATGCAAAAGTGAGTGTGTGGAATAACCTCAATACAAAACATATTCTTCTTCTTCTTCGATCCCTAACCACCGACCGTCAAAGCAGTCAGTGGCCATCACGCCTAGTGGCGTCTTGTAGGGCAACAACAAATTGATTCCACTTTGCACGGTCGGTGGCCATCCTTCGTACAGTGCCCCAACTCTGGTTCATTCTTTGCATCTCTGCCTCCACAGTCCTCCGCCAAGTTGTTTTTGGTCGGCCTCTCTTTCGCTTTCCTTCAGGGGTCCAAAGCATAGCTGTTCTTGTGATGGCATCGGGGTCTCTTCTGAGGACATGACCAACCCAGCTCCAGCGTCTGCCAGCTATGATGGTATGCATGTCCTCTTGCTTGCTACGAGTAAGCAGATCTTGGTTGGTGATGGTATTCGGCCAAAAGATTCGGTGAATTTTTCTTAGGCATGTTGTGTGAAAAGAGGACAATTTTGACATTTCTTTCTCTGTGACTCTCCAGCATTCCGCACCATAGAGAAGCACAGAAAGCACGCAACTCTGGTATAATCTTAATTTTGTGCTTGTGCTGTATTGGGAGGACTTCCAGATGTTATTTAGGCTAAAGAAGGCTGTTCTTGCCTTATTCATTCTGATGTTGATGTCTTTGCCTGCCCCACCATCTGGTGTTACTATGCTTCCTAGGTATGTGAAGGTATCTGTCTGTACCAGTTGCTGATTCCTTACTGATATGGGCTCAGGGTTGCTCACATTGAGCGTCATGACCTCAGACTTCTTTAAATTGATGTTCAAGCCCACCTGCTGGCTAAATTTATTAAGTCTATCCGTTTTTTTCCTGGATGTGTTGATGTGAATGTGCCAGCAGTGCAATGTCATCTGCATATTCCAGATCTTCCAATGTTGAAAATGTAGTCCATCTTATTCCTCTTGGACTGCCCTCTGTTGTCTGGCGCATCACCCAGTCTATGACTGTTAAAAAATAGAGTGGTTGATAAGGGGCATCCCTGTCGTACTCCTGTCTTCACCTCGAAGGTTAGGTTGCTCTGCCCAACACTACACGTAAAGTTGGCATAGAGGCTTTTTATGATTGACACTATGCAGCTTGGAATTCCATAAGCCCTCAGTATTTTCCATAAACTGTCCCTATGTATGCTGTCAAAAGCCTTTTCAAAATCAACAAAATTTATGTAAAGCTGTCTTTGCCATTCTGAGCACTGCTCTATAATGTTCCTGAGAGTGAATATATGGTCTACACATCTTCTGTTCTTTCTAAATCCTGCTTGTTCTTTCCTCAGTTTGTAGTCTACTGCCTTTGAAATTCTCTGTATAATTATCCTGCCTAGTATTTTGCTGGGAACTGAGAGAAGAGTGATTCCTCTCCAATTATTGCAGTCTGAAAGATCTCCCTTCTTGGGCAATTTGACAATTATTCCTTTGTTCCACTCTGATGGTGTTGTCCCCGTTTTCCACACTTGTGCAAATAGTGGTTCTAATAGTTCTGCTGCTAGCTCAGGGTCTGTCTTAAATAGCTCTGCATTTAAGTTATCATGGCCCGGAGCTTTACCGTTCTTTAACCCTTTGATTGCTGTGATGATTTCTTCTTTTCGTGGAATGTCTGTATTTACATCTAGATCGTTTTCAGCCTCAGGAACATTCAATTGTGTCTTGGTATTTCCTTGTTCAGAGTTTCTCTGAAGTGCTCTGCCCATCTTGTTTCCTGTCCCTCTGCTGTCTTAATGAGATTTCCTTGCTTATCTCTTACTAATGTAATATTGTTTGCACCTTGTTTTCCGCTGATGAATTTAGTTATTTTGTATACTGTGCTTTGTTCATTTCTCAGTGCTGCCTCTTCTGCCTGTTTTGCAAGATCGTCTAGGAAATTCCTTTTGTTGGCTCGGGTTTGGCGTTTAACTTCCCTGTCCAGTTGACTGTACTGTTCGCTATATAGTTGCTTTAACCTGGGGGACTTCGCTTCTGTTTTCTTTCTTTTCATTTCCTTTCTCATCTTTATGGTGTTTAGTGTTTCTGGTGTTATCCAGTCTTGCTTCTTCCTTTCCTGGAATCCTAAGCATGATTTGCTACTTTCCTTATATATTGTTGAAATGGTGTTAAAAATTCTGGTCTATATCATCAGTCAATGTCTTTTCCTGGCTTTTGGCAAATTGATATCGTTTCTTAATGTCGGCCGCAAAAGCTTTTCTGGTAAGGGGGTCCTTCAATTTGCTGATGTCAAACCTTTTCTGTGTAGTTACAGTTCGTCCAGCCCTTCTTAGTTTCACTTTCAGTTTTGCTACTACTAAATGGTGATCGCTTCCCACATCTGCACCTCTTCTTACCTTCACATCTTGTAATGCATGTCTCCATCTACCGTTAACCATGATGTGGTCTATCTGGTTTCTGTCCCGACCATTTGGTGATTCCCATGTTAACTTGTGAATTTCCTTATGTGGGAAAAGTGTTCCTCCAATGACCAGGTTGTTAATGCTACAGAAACTTATTAGCTTATCCCCCATTTTCGTTTGCTATTCCGCTGCCGCATTTCCCCATTGTTCTTTCATTATATGTATTGTGTGTACCAACTTTCGCATTGAGGTCTCCCATTACTATAACAAGATCATATCTAGGTGTGTCCTCCATTTCTTTCTGCAGTTGTTGATAGAATTCATCCTTGACCTCCTCATCGCTATCATTCGTTGGTGAATAGCATTGTATTATTGTAGTGTTGGTGAATCTCCCTCTCAATCTCAATCGTATCAGTCTGTTGTTGATGGGTTTCCATTCCAGTAATGTCCTTTCTATCCCTTTCTGTAGAATAATGGCTACGCCTTCACTGTGCTGTCCATCCTCTCTGCCAGAGTAAAGTACTGTTTCTCCTGTTGCTGTTTTAACTTTTCCTGCCCCTGTCCATCTGCTCTCGCTTATCCCCAGGATGTGTAACCTGCCGTGACCTGTCTTAGTTTACCTGTCTCGTACATTGTCCTGACATTCCAAAATCCTATTCTTGTATCCTGTTTTGCGGTCAGGACATCCGTTTTCATGTCAGTGGCTTCCTTTCGGCTTTCACCACTGACAGTCATACGAGCCACAGACTCCGAATGTCCATCCCGCAGCAAAGTTTGTTCATTTGATGTTGTTTCCGTAACTTCATTTTTTTTTTACATAGACAGGGGTGTCAGCCCTATGCTAAAACCCCCAACCTGGAGGACCAGGGTACCAGCTTTTGTCTGACCCCTACCCATACAGACCAGTCCAGCTTGGTTGAACCTACCAGGAGTAAAACTCCCACTGGCATAGCTCTGGGGATTGTCAGGGTACGCAAGCTGCCATACCGCTACAAGGTATAGGTACCATTGATGGCAGACAAAACATATACCAACAAATATTAACTTCTAAGATAAAATCAACTAACTCCAGCGGTTAAGTTTTATAATGAAAAATTTTCTGTTAAACTTTATTGGTCCTGAGCCTAAATGTTGTTTTGGCCAGGACTCTAGTCATTGATAATCAGTTTGATGGAATCTTATATATTTACAAATATGTATATGCAATTATTTACAAGCAATAGACCCTGTGTCCATAATGCATGAAATCAATCTTCAACTGGGTATTTTTTTCTCTATCTAATTACTTGTTCCTTGAAGCTGGTAAGGGATATACATCATCCCAATTGTTCTCTTTATCACTCTTATGGACTCTGTTGTACTGTTTTTAGTTTTGGAGGAAAAGTTTATTCACTTGAGGAGATTGTCCTAGAAAATATGCAGTAATGATAAGTTGCTCCAGGCCAGATATATCACTTATCTGTGCCTGGGATTCATAGTGATTGCAGTCTATTTGGCCACACGCTTCAGGCCCTCTGGTCTACAATCTCTCTCTTAACAGCTGTTGTCAGAGATGACTTGATCTAGTGCTGAATATTTCTGACAGCATCAGCCAAGTACCAGCAGGAAACCCCTGTCAAAGCAAGTATGATCCTGTTTTAATATCAAACTAATTCCTCCAATTTTACCTGTAAACATGCATGTAATAAAAAGAACATGGTCAGCTCATTCTGACAACCAAGCTTCTCCACTTTCATGTGATGGAACCAATAGTACCAGTTTTCTTTTTCATTTTTCCCTTATAGAGACAACACCTCTGTCATTCCAGCCATACTTCACCATGCAATAAGATAGGTGTAATGTTTCAGCATGATCATCATATATATATATATTGATAGTTCTCACTTTCTCAAATGGTCCATGGTATAATACATCAACAACTAGGCCATGCCCAAGTCTGCCATGGAACCATTTAGTTACAACCTTTTGTCATGGCCTTTTCTTATACACAACCAATTTTTCAAATTAAAAAAGTCAATAAAATCAATCTTACCACATAGAAAGGAAATAACACAGGTTACGACGAATAAGGCACCAGAGAATGGCACATATCTAGATTTGCCCACTGTTTCAGACTGCTTTCGGTCGATATAATTTATAAACCACAGCACAAGTCTGACATCGCTCCTGCTCTTATGAAAATCTTTTGAAACTGGCAACGAGCAGCGTACTATTTCGTTCAATTCAAATGCTTCGACCAATCGCTCAAAGCCTAACTATATTTTGAATGAATTAAAAAAAAAATTATCCCATTTACTACGCGTTACTATCAACAACTAGATTCGTATATATATTTTAGCCAATCACACCTCGGCTTGCTTTAAATTCTAGCCAATCTTTTACTCCGTACTATTTCAGCTTTCGTTCTTCTACGTGTTTTCAAAAACATCATGCCATTTTATCTAACAGATATGACCAGACCATGCCAGTTTCCCTATGTTTTATACCAATATTTTAGTATCTAATGGACCATTTTGATAATTTATTATATATTCCAAGTCCACTAGTCTTAAGGTACCCAATTATATGATTATCATGAGAACAAATGGCCCATTTAAAATTCCTGTCTTTTATCGATCTCAGTTGTTTATTTTTAACTTCCACTGTCCGCATCCTTTTTAACTGTTCTGTCAGGATTTCAGACGTAAACCAGTATTGTGTCATGTTTCCTAATAAGCGTTTTTCAGGTTTTTAAACCTAACTCTCGTAGTTGTAGTGTTTTTTATCACGGTCTATTTGAAAAAAAGTTAGTGCTTCTGGCCTTTCGTTTATGTTAACGTAGTGTAATTAATGCTAGTATTAATTTAGGTCATTAATCAGCTTGCGTATCTCAAGGTTTTCTTAGAAATGCAGTACACGTTTTATTGTAGAAAGCGTATAGTGATGCAGTAGGCTTTACTATCAACGTGAAACGTTACAATTTGCAGACGAAGTAGAAAACAAGGGGGATTTTTGTACGCCATTGTGACAGCACTGTACTTTTACCATTTCTCTTTCCTTTTATTGAATTTATGTGTTAGGCTTTACATTTACCTTTTAATTTATATATGTGGATTTAGAATGTTTCACGACAAATTCTCCCCTCTTAAAACAGACGTTATATGTCAGTCTATAATTCTATATACACATAGAGAAATTTATTATTATTTCTGGGGCTTACGGTGATTCTCATCACACGGATGTCGGCTTAAAAAAATCAGCTCCCAGATTTGTTTTTCCAGAAATATACTCTATGCTAAACTCAAATGGCTGTATCAGTAATGACCATCGGAGTAACCTAGAATTTTCATGTCTAGCCTGCGCTAGAAACGACAAGGGTTTGTGATCCGTTTGCAACTTGAATGCCTTCCCATACAGATAAATATTGAATTTCTTGATTGCCCATATTACAGCAAGACATTCTTTTTCGCTAGTTGAATAATTGGTTTCAGCTTTATTCAATTTTCTGCTAGCATATGCCACTGGGGTTAATTCCCCATCTAGTGTATCTGATTTCTGTAGTAGTGTCGCACCTAGCCCGATATTACTGGCATCCGTTCTTACAATGAATTCTTGACTTAAGTCAGGTAATTTCAAAATAGGTTTGCTTGTGAGCTTTTCCTTCAATTCCTGGTAAGCCAATTCACATTGTGGTGTCCATGTAATTCGATCTGGATTTCCTTTACGTGTCAAATCAGTTAACGGTGCACATATGGAATTAAAGTTTTTGATATACTTTTGGTAGAAACCACATAATGAGACAAAGGATCTCACGTCTTTCTTGGTTTGTGGTCTCGGGGCTTTCTTTAGTTTCTCTAAATTCTTTGGGTCAGGGGTCATGTTTCCCTGATGGACTGTGTGTCCCAAGAATTCTAATTCTTTACATCCAACGCAACATTTGGTTGGTTGGGCTGTTAAATTCGCTTCTCTAAGTCGATTAAACAGCATATTCAGAGAGTCAATGTGTTCCTCAAATGTTTCTGTTGCTATAAGGATATCATCCATGAAATTTGTAATGCATGGATTATTCAGAGGGTCCAATAATTTTCTCATCATTCTAGAGAAGACACTAGGGGCATTCTTCAATCCAAATGGCAATCTGTTAAACTCATAGTGTCCCTCTGAGGTACTAAAAGCTAGGTATGGTCTAACCTCAGGCTTTACTGGAATCTGATAGTATCCTTTACTCAGATCCACTTTTGAGAAATATTTAGCTTTATTTAGCCTGGCAAACAACTGATTTGTATCCGGCAATGGATCCACCTGTCCTTCTGTGATAGCATTCAGTCTCCTGTAATCTATACAGAGTCTATGTTCTCCAGAGGGTTTCCTTAAGAGCACAACACTGGAACTATACGAAGATTCACTGTGTGAAATAATTCCTTCCTTCAACAAATAGTCTATCTCTTCCTTCAAAGCTTTCTCCTTAGCAAAAGGAATCGAATAGGGTTTCATACAGACAGGTGTGGGGTCTATCAGTTTCATATCATATTCCAATAAGTTTGTATGCCCCGGTCGGTCTGTTAACACCTCTGTATGATTATCTAAAACCTGTTGCACTCTCTCTTTCTGATTTTTCGTTAAATGTGTACTGATTTTCACCTGTGCCGCTGTCTCACAGGGGTGTAATGGATATTCAAATGATGAAAGTGGTTCCTTTTTTCATCTCCATGGCAATGGACAAGGTCAACAAGTGTGTCTCTTCCTGATTTTCTCTTTCCAAATATTTCTTCAGGAGATTCACATGATAGATTTTTTTCTTTCCCCTTCTTATCTATCTTATAATTGGTTCTAGACACCTTCTCTAGAACTGTATATGGACCTTGCCATCCAATTTGTAACTTATTCTGACTACCGGGGAGAAGAAGCAGTACCTTCTCCCCCACAGCCAAATCTCTGTCTTTAGCTTTCCTGTTATAATAGGCAGCATGTTTCTTCCTGGCTTGTTTCAAATTTTCATTGGCAAGTTTCCAGCCAGTTTTTAAACGAGTGGTCAGCTCATTCACATATTGGTATGAGGATGTAATATTTTCCTCTGCCTTTTCATCAGTCCACGTTCTTAACAGCGCTTACATATGGACCTTTAATTTTGTGGACCTATTTGTCCATGCACCGGTATGGTCTCTTCCACTCGAAGCGCTATAGTGATGATTTTTCTTCCCAGAATTATCATTCACAAAACGACCGCTACCAATTTTTTTCTTGGGGCTTTCTCCCCACTTAAAATTCTTGATGAGAGATTTCCTCTCTACATCTTCTTCCTCCAGTTTGTTTAAGTCCGATTGAGGGATTTTCGGCTTATCCTGGGGTAAGACATCTTTTTGCACTCTCTGCATAGTGGCCATTGTAAAACAGTTAACTGAAGCTTGTCCGTGAAAAGGGGCTTCCCATTCCATTTGGTCCACTTTATCAAATCTATTTTTCTTTGTATTGTCAGGCCTAAGGTTGCCCCGTGGCGTGTCCAGGTCCTGATAACTGTTCCCACTTGTGGGTGTTCCCTCATGTGCTATGCTACACCTTTCTACAAAATTCTCAATGTCCCACCTTGCCTTGGGCCAATAATAACTGTGAGCCACCTTTTGGATGATGGTACCTATTTTCTCATGGTCCCCATCTTGTTTCACATGTAGGCTCCTTATTAAGTCTGCCCTATATCTCTTTGGAAGAACCAACTGTCCGTGACCATTGGATCTAGTTCCGGCCTTCCTATAAATCAACTGGTTTTTCATGTAAAAATCTCCCTTGCCTGGAGTTGTATGACAAGTTGACAATTTCCTGAAACAAGGCTTGAGAGTCTTATCCCCAGCCTGTGCCTTTCTCATCTCTTCTGGAGTGGTATCTATCAGGATATCCTCCTCCTTTCTTGAGGTCGACCTGACCTGAAGGGTGGCCATAACTATAGGGTTCCTTCTGCAACGGTCAGTGTCATGATTGTTCATCTTACAATTTTTACACCATCTCTTTCCTTGGTTGAAAGATTTTCTTTCATCATATTTCCTTTCATCGAATTGTGGGGTTTTATTTTTATTGTCATACCGTGGCCTATCAAACTGGTGCTTACCTTTGTTTTGATCTCTAGGATCAAATTTATTAAAGTTCTGTGGTGCCCTAAAGTTTTCCGGCTGTTTCTTCTTAGTCCCTGATACCTCTGCCTGAGCTGCTTGATACCTTTCAGCAACATTTAGCAACTCACCCAGCCTCTCTGCACCTTGTTCCATGAGAAACTTTCTCAGGTCTGGAGCCACGGACTCTCTTAATTGTTCTATAAGGACCATTTCCTTAAGATCTTGGGTTTTCCCCAGAGAAGTCCATTTCTCCAAGTATGTCTCTAACCGTGCAGAGAACTGGTGATAGGTTTCACCTGACAGTAGTTTAGCATTCCTAAATTTTTTCCTATAAAATTCTGCATTCTTTTCATATCTTAACAAAAGAGCCTGCTTTAGCATGTCATAATTTTCCTGATCACCTCTGCTCATTTTGCAAAAACTTCATAAGCTGCCCCACGAAGTCCCTGAGATAACTTTAAGCTCCACCTTTCTCTCTCTAACCCATACGTGGTAGCTAATAGTTCATATCTATTTAGATAGCTCTCAATATCATCGTCTTTCTCAACAAAATGATCTAAATGAAAGTTCATAGCTGAGATTGAGGCTCCCTGACTAGCAGTAGCATCGGAGGTAAAGGGACTGGCACCATTTTCAGGAGCATGGCCTTGAAACTCAAACTCCCTTAGTCGTAACTCGTGTTCCCTTTGTAATCTCTTCTCCTCCTTTTCTGCTTCCCTCTCTGCAGCCTGTCTTCTTTCCTCGGCTTCCCTTTCTGCAGCTAATCTCTTGTCTTCCCTTTCTGCAGCTAATCTTTTTTCTTCTGCTTCCAATTTCTTAGCCTCAGCCTCAATCTGCAGCCTCTTAGTCTCAGCCTCAGCCTGCAGCCTCTTAGTCTCAGCCTCAGCCTGCAGCCTCTTAGTCTCAGCCTCAATCTGTAACTGTAACTTCTTAATCTCTCTAGCTTCCTCTAACTGTATTTTCCTTTCCTCAGCTAACCTATGTTCTTCCCTGGCAATAAATTTATCACATTCGGATGTGACATAATCAATCAAAAGTTGCCCATCCATGTTCATCTCCTTAGCAGTCTGTACAGCGGTAGATCTAAATTTGGCCAAGTCAGCCATTCTAACTCAAGTAGATCTACAACATTTCTAAGACAATTCTACTTTAATTAAAGTAATTATTAACTAATTATTACTGGTGGAACAACCTATCACTGCAAAATCTCCTCTTACTTATTGATACTCTCTTAGTGATGTTCCTAACCTCAATTAAGACCAGTAATACAATCTTGAATTTATATCCTACTGCTAATTTTTATTCCTGGAGTTAGTTAATATATGCTGTATGAGACTCCTATATATATCAACTACAAATCCCGGACGAGCCCCCAATTAATGTGGTGAGTTGGGACTTAAATATAGTATAAAGTACTTAGTGTACTGACTGAGATCAGCTGTGAAGGTATCTGAAGTTAATAGGTTTGGTGTGTAATTCAGATGACCTTACTTGCTGCCACATTTATATCTCAATCAGACTAATTCTTAATCAATATGAATGTTGGCTTCGTTAAGTGTCTAGGGTAATGCAAAAGTGAGTGTGTGGAATAACCTCAATACAAAACATATACCAACAAATATTAACTTCTAAGATAAAATCAACTAACTCCAGCGGTTAAGTTTTATAATGAAAAATTTTCTGTTAAACTTTATTGGTCCTGAGCCTAAATGTTGTTTTGGCCAGGACTCTAGTCATTGATAATCAGTTTGATGGAATCTTATATATTTACAAATATGTATATGCAATTATTTACAAGCAATAGACCCTGTGTCCATAATGCATGAAATCAGTCTTCAACTGGGTTTTTTTTTTATCTATCTAATTACTTGTTCCTTGAAGCTGGTAAGGGATATACATCATCCCAATTGTTCTCTTTATCACTCTTATGGACTCTGTTGTACTGTTTTTAGTTTTGGAGGAAAAGTTTATTCACTTGAGGAGATTGTCCTAGAAAATATGCAGTAATGATAAGTTGCTCCAGGCCAGATATATCACTTATCTGTGCCTGGGATTCATAGTGATTGCAGTCTATTTGTGGAAACCACACGCTTCAGGCCCTTGGTCTACAATCTCTCTCTTAAACAGCTGTTGTCAGAGATGACTTGATCTAGTGCTGAATATTTCTGACAGCATCAGCCAAGTACCAGCAGGAAACCCCTGTCAAAGCAAGTATGATCCTGTCTTAATATCAAACTAATTCCCCCAATTTTACCTGTAAACATGCATGTAATAAAAAGAACATGGTCAGCTCATTCTGACAACCAAGCTTCTCCACTTTCATGTGATGGAACCAATAGTACCAGTTTTCTTTTTCACATTTTTCCCCTTATGGAGACAACACCTCTGTCATTCCAGCCATACTTCACCATGCAATAAGATAGGTGTAATGTTTCAGCATGATCATCATCATATATATATTGATAGTTCTCACTTTCTCAAATGGTCCATGGTATAATACATCAACAACTAGGCCATGCCCAAGCCTGCCATGGAACCATTTAGTTACAACCTTTTGTCATGGCTTTTCTTAACACAACCAATTTTTCAAATTAAAAAGTCAATAAAATCAATCTTACCACATAGAAAGGAAATAACACAGGTTACGACTGAATAAAGGCATCACCAGAGAAATGGCACATATCTAGATTTGCCCACTGTTTTCAGACTGCTTTCGGTCGATAATAATTTATAAACCACAGCACAAGTCTGACATCGCTTCCTGCTCTATATGAAAAATCTTTTGAAACTGTGCAACGAGTCAGCGTACTATTTCGTTTCAAATTCAAAATGCTTCGACCAATCGCCTCAAAGCCTAACTATATTTTGAAATAATTAAAAAAAAAAAAAATCCAATTTACTACGAGCGTTACTATCAACACCCCACTAATATTCGTATATATATTTTAGCCAATCACTACCTCGGCTTGCTTTTAAATTCTAGCCAATCTTTTACTTCCGTACTAATTTCAGCTTTCGTTCTTCTACGTGTTTGCAAAAACATGATCATGCAAATTTGCCAATTTTATCTAACAGATATGACCAGACCATGCCAGTTTACCCTATGTTTTAATACCAATATTTTAGTATCTAATGGACCATTTTGATAATTTATTATTTATTCCAAGTCCACTAGTCTTAATGGTACCCAATTATAAGGATTATCATGAGAACAAATGGCCCATTAAATAAAAAATTCCCTGTCCTTTTATCGATCTCAGTTGTTTATTTTTAACTTCCACTGTCCGCATCCCATTTTAACTGTTCTGTCAGGATTTCAGACGTAAACCAGTATTGTGGTCATGTTTCCTAATAACGTTTTCAGGTTTTTAAACCTAACTCACGTAGTTGGTATGTGTTTATAATTCACGGTCTATTTGAAAAAAAAGTTAGTGCTTCTGGCCTCTTCGTTTATGTTAACGTAGTGTAAATTAATGCAAGTATTAATTTAGGTCATTAAATCAGCTTGCGTATCTCAAGGTTTTCATTAGAAATGCAGTTACACGTTTTATTGTATTATAGAAAGCGTGTAGTGATGCAGTAGGCTTTACTTATCAACGTGAAAAGTTACAATTTGCAGACGAAGTAGAAAAAAAGGGGGATTTTTGTACGCAATTGTGACAACACTGTACTTTTACCATTTCTCCTTCCTTTTATTGAATTTATGTGTTAGGCTTTACATATACATTTACATATGTGGATTTATGATGTTTAAAAAGGGGCCCTATATCCAAGAAAGTGCAAGATTTGAACTATAGCTGAATCGTGGAATTTCACGAAGCAAAAACAAATCACAGAAATCAAAACAAGTCATAGAACCCCCAACAGCTACAGACCCATCAGCCTACAAGCTGCACGGAAAGCTTATGGAGAGAATTATCAATACCAGATTAAGCTCACCTCGAAGATAAAACAAAATTTACAGAACAAAACATCAGGCAACAATAGGTCTACAGAGGACCAAGTCAAGCCTACATTGCACAGGAAATCGAACAAAACAAGTTTAGCATCTGGTAGAAATGGAGAAAGCAATTGATAAAGTTTGGAAATATGGGCTCAGAGTTAAAATGCAAATATGGAGTCACAGAACAAAACAAACTATCAACAGACAAACAGCTAGAGTGCAAATTAAGCAAAAAGACTACAATGGAACATGGAGTCCACAGGGTGGGGTCCTTTTCCCCAACACTCCTTCATCATATATATAAATGTGACAGAAAACATAAAACATCACAAAAATGTCCACAACTCCCCTCCTAACGGCCTGATGACCAGGCCAGTGGACTTTCAGAACAAAAACAAAAGAGTGCGCAGTGCAGGAATTCACTGCTAAAAAAGTTGGTCCACCCCTCAGGTAATCACCAACCACCCAGATCACCAGAACAAAAAACCCCAATGACCCCTACCCCCCCTCCCTCCCCTCGGCCCAACCAAGGTCCCGGCATACCTCTGAACAGCAGCACCAACAACCATAGGCATCTACACAACTGCCCCTCCTCCTCCCATTCCCACCCTGAACCCCCCCACCCGACACCTTTCCCCCCAACTGCCATTCCAACCATCCCACCTAACTGCACCATTTCCCCCATGGGTGCTGTCATCCCCTCACCTCCCCCCGCATACACAGTTCAAGCGTCGAGAAGGTCAAATGCAAAGGCACCTACAATCGTATGAGTCGACTGCAGCCAAGTCAAATATTGACTCATGATAAAACAGACTCCAAAACCAAGCAGCACGTGTAAATATAACAGGGTCCCACCATTACTAACTAACTCAAAGGGCCCAATGTCAAATCCAACCCCTGTTGACAACAGACACAGCCAACTCCGTTCCCAAACAAACCCACCATCAACCACATAAAGATGCACAGTACACCCCAAGGAACCTCAAAGACATGTCCCACGGCGATCGGACGCGTACCATCATGCGAACATAACTATTGTCGTCCAAGCAAAAGAAAAAATACAACCCAAACTTAGCCAGGGTGGGATTGCAAAGAAAATCCCAAACCCAACTGCCCACCCTTTCCCCTGAGTAAAATCTGATATTCCACAATTGTAAGGTAATGGAACACAGACAGAAACACAAAGAAAGTGTATAGCAACCGAAAGTATATTTGCCCAAGATTTCCAGCGAAGCTTTGACACATCACTGAAGGTTCCCTCCCCGGTGGTGCCGCATCCTCATAAAATTAAAGACTAGCATTCCACTCTATGTTCAATTGCCACTGGAAAATACCGGCAACAACTTCTGTGGCTGAAGCAGAAGCCCTTAAACAGGCAGCTTGAACGCATCTTATTGAATGCAAAAGCACATCAGAAAAAAGAAGTAACTTTTCAGATGCACTCTCAATAATAGCCTCCTGTCCGATGAGGATCTGATAATCTCCCATGAACCGACTGGCAGAATGCCTTCAAGAAAGAGCACTATCCAGTGATACCATCCCATTGCCCCATACAGGAAATGAGAGGCAGATAGACTTGCAAAAAGAAGAGTGCCTTACAGCAAAATGATATAGAGGACCAACTTACGCAACGCAAAGACCACTATAAAGGCTACATTCAAGTCCAAAAGAGGGAAAGTCCCCTGGACATCATATCATCAACTTTCCAGAAAAGAACAGGTCATCATTTTCGACTGCGCACTGCACAACACTTAAGATACCACTGTACCACAAATACAAAATGGGCACAACACCTGCACCAGCCCGATGACAGTCGAACACCTTGCATACTGCCCAACCATACAGTAATGAACGGGGTAGCATATGCCATCTTCCTGTCAACGAAAAACTGTATTGCGGGAACCTTAGAGTTGACTGCTTTTATTAGAGTCATAAATGAGGAAGACCGAACGAGGAGAAGAAGAAGAGATGTTTCATCGACAAAAACACATCCAGAAACGGTCGTATAGAACAAAACAATCACAACAAAACTGTCATAGAACAGGACCAGTTGGGTAAAAACAAATCACAGAACAAAACAAGTCACAGAACAAAACAAGTCATAGAACAAAACAAGTCACAGAACAAAACAAGTCATAGAACAAAACAAGTCACAGAACAAAACAAGTCATAGAACAAAACAAGTCACAGAACAAAACAAGTCATAGAACAAAACAAGTCACAGAACAGTTTTAAAAATTATGAATTTTTAGCATCAGTGTCACTCTCCCTTGAGGATCGGTAAGCGAAACCCACCCACCCATCGTGTAATGTAAAACCTTTAGTGGCTTCTAACTGTACGACATGCTGATGAACTACGCTTATCGATGGAAACCATCCTCCTAACGACGATCGATTCACTACCAAAACCAGAAAAGAACTATTTTATGTATACAAAAAACAAAAAACAAAAAAGAAGCTCATGGCAGCCTATAAATTACAACACTATCGAAGATCAGACAGAAATAATTAACACCAGCCATGATGGACACCAGCCGAGATGGACACCGGCCGTGATGGACAACATCGGTGATGGACACCGGCCTTGATAAATACCAGCCTTCATGGACATCACGACAAATAAACTACTGTAAACGTAGATGGTTTGATGAAGTACTCCGTAGCCCACAAATGAAAACAATGCAGACGACCAGGACAGGATTTTGACTGTATTTCACAATCGAATGAAAGAAACAAAAATAGACTAGAAACACATGGAAACACTAGCATATTTCAAATTGACTAAATAGGACAAAGTCTAATCAGAAGCTACATTCTTGTTTCTTACATGAGGATGTAGAAATACAACTTTTTACTTTTGTGTTTTCTTTAAATATATGCAATAACCACTCCACTCCGGTTTTCCCCTTGACATATGCATTTACTACTTCTGCCAGCCGCTGAATCGTCAGTCATTGCAGCTTTATTACTAGGACTGTCCATGATTACCTCTCAAACATCTTGCCGGAGAATGCCGGGTTCCACGTGATCTTCATGTACTGAGGTTAATGGTGTTGTCTATCATATTTTCTTTGCATTTAATGATTCCATTAGATATTCTTTCTTTCTGTCTGTGAGTCAGCTGTCATCAAATATTGGCTCTTCAGCTCGGTCGTCATTTATGATCATTAAAAAGTGTGGACTCTTGATCTCACGGATGCAGTTGCATTATGAGTTTCTCGTGAAAACTTTTCGCCCAGTTCATTACACATGTCACACAAAAAACACGCACCACATTAGATAACATAATATACAACAGATTAACTCTTAAAGAGCTAGATGCTAGAATTCAGGGCTGATTTTCCAAGGCGTCTGTGACGGAGGTCAGTTTTCGGGACTTGTACATTTGAACTAAGTTTTTGTATTGTTTTGTACTAATTAAAATTTTTTATTATTATTCCACATTCAGTTTCCTTTAATACTATGCACAAACCTTACCATACTTAAAAAAAAAAACGTTTAAAAAAATATAAACGCTTGAAAAGAACTGACCCGTAAACTTTCAAACTATGTGAAAACTTTAAGCGTCAGAAAATTCCAAACATGGCAAAACTGCCAAGTACTTAAAAAGTCAAGGAAGGTATGGGTCAAACTGTTTAAACCAGCGATTTTCAATCTTTTTCAACTCATGGAACACTGAACAAGGTGCTAACAGAACACTGCACACGGTGCTAACATTGTCAAGGCACACCGTCAGTTATTTTAAGGAGAGATTTTATCAATAAAAAACGAGTATTAAGATTGTATTTAAAGTTCAATAGCTAGAATTCTAATCATTTTATTTAAAAAAATATTGATCTGGATTTCAAACGATTTATTTTTACAATTTATGGCATTTTATGAAAAAATATACAGTACTTGTAAAATTTACCTCCACGATTTTTCTCATTCCTCAATTTTTTTCTCGCTTCTTTTCGACCTTTCCCCAAACTCCAGCGGCACATCTGCGAACCCATCGTGGCACACCAGTTTAAAATCGCTAGTCTAAACTTTGGAAACTAATGAAGTATAATGGAGTCTCCCTGAAGATCCTTATAAAATAAATAAAACACACGACGACATGAAATGCAGAGTCCTTCACTAAGACCAGCTTATAGAACCGTTTTAAGACAAGACCTACTGGAGTGCGGCAAGGAAGTCTCTCGTCACCTGTATTATCTTATTGTCTGTAGATTAGGTTGCCCCGCGTAACTCCCGGGGGTCTCTGGTGAGACAACGAAAGAATATGACACTGCTCTCTCAGGCATGTCGTACAAGGCGGCCACTGTGAGCTTATGATTTGGGCTGGCAACGTACTCGTGCAAAACACATTGTTACAGCAACCACTGGTAAACAGCATCATAATGCTTGGTAAAGACTTCCTGTAAGGTGGGAGGGGGGGGCAACTACAGTGGCGGCTCCATGCTCCACGAGGAGCGAAAAGGAAAATGAACGAATTCATGAATTTAAAAAAAATGTGTTTGCTTTTTTTCTTTGTAGCACGCACCTTTTAACCATTTACCATATACATGGAACTATTGGTTATATCAGGGCGCGTCCGAATGAATAGATTAGGTTATGAAAACAACGATATCAGCCAACCGAAATGGAATAGCTATATGTTCTAGGTGAAAATAATTGGTAGAAGACACAGTGAGACAAAATAGCTATATGTTCTAGGTGAAAATAATTGGTAGAAGACACAGTGAGACAAAATAGCTACATGTTCTAGGTGAAAATAATTGGTAGAAGACACAGTGAGACAAAATAGCTACATGTTCTAGGTGAAAATAATTGGTAGAAGACACAGAGAGACAAAATAGCTATATGTTCTAGGTGAAAATAATTGGTAGAAGACACAGTGAGACAAAATAGCTACATGTTCTAGGTGAAAATAATTGGTAGAAGACGCAGTGAGACAAAATAGCTACATGTTCTAGGTGAAAATAATTGGTAGAAGACACAGTGAGACAAAATAGCTACATGTTCTAGGTGAAAATAATTGGTAGAAGACACAGTGAGACAAAATAGCTATATGTTCTAGGTGAAAATAATTGGTAGAAGACACAGTGAGACAAAATAGCTATATGTTCTAGGTGAAAATAATTGGTAGAAGACACAGTGATACAAAATAGCTATATGTTCTAGGTGAAAATGATTGGTAGAAAACACAGTGAGACAAAATAGCTACATGTTCTAGGTGAAAATAATTGGTAGAAAACACAGTGAGACAAAATAGCTATATGTTCTAGGTGAAAATAATTGGTAGAAGACACAGTGAGACAAAATAGCTATATGTTCTAGGTGAAAATAATTGGTAGAAGACACAGTGAGACAAAATAGCTATATGTTCTAGGTGAAAATAATTGATAGAAGACACAGTGAGACAAAATAGCTACATGTTCTAGGTGAAAATAATTGGTAGAAGACACAGTGAGGAAACGCGTTGATAGTAAAACAATGCTTGTTTTGGATCTCCCAAGGTATAAGAGGTAGTTAGTTGCTTATCCCTTACAGGACGTGGCAATCAACCCCAGCTTTTATTGGCTGTTTGTGATTTTTCTAGGCAATTTTTTCATTCAGTAGTTTGCCATTGCTTTCTGAACAGTACGGTGCTTATACCATTGTTAAAAATCCACACAAAGCGATCTGCTACCAAACCGCCTGCAGCAGGTTTCAAACCTGGTATATCTGGATTATGAAACTGCGTTCATATCCCTTAGGCCACAGACGACGACATAAGAGGTAGAGGAAGACCAAAAAAAAAAAAAAATGCGCAGAACTAGAGACAAACATAAAAGGGATAAAGAAAAGGAGGAACGACCCTGAACGGATGACACAGGGCAGGATGACACAGTTCAGGGACGACACAGGGCAGGGACACAGGGCAGGATGACACAGGGCATGAGGACTTGGAATGAGTGTGTTAAAGATCTTTGCTCTTTGGGGAACCGAAGGATGATGATGAACTGGTATTGCTGTGTGAATGATATGAATAGAATATTGAATGAATAAAATGTTGGGAAGACGAAAGGTAAAACTTACCTCGCCTAGATAGTGGTTTGCTACAAACAGACACGCAGATGTAATGTTTGTAGCTGACCCATCTTGTAACCCACGACTTTGTCGTCGGCATTTGAAAATTGTCCATCACTGAAATAAAAAAAAAAAAAAAAAAATAGAATGTTTCTTGTAACGAAAATCTAAGCAATTCAGCTTCAGTCACTGAAGTCAAACAAATAATGTTTTTTATAAGGGAAATCTAAGCAATTCAGCTTCAGTCAAGCAAATAATGTTTTTTTGTAACAATTTAAGCAATTCAGCTTCAGTCACCGAACTCAAGCACATAATGTTTTTTAACAGAATCCAAATCAATAAAGCTTCAGTCACTAAAGTCAAACACATAATGTTTTTTAACAGAATCCAAATCAATAAAGCTTCAGTCACTAAAGTCAAACACGCAATGTTTTGTAACGGAAACTAAAGCAACAAAGCTTCAGTCACTGAAATCAAACAAATAAAGATATCTTTATCTTCTTCTGTTCTTCTTGTGGGTCCACTATTGCCGTGACGGGTCCAATATTGCCGTAACGGGTCCAATATTGCCGTGACGGGTCCACTATTGCCGTGACGCGTATTAGGGAGCCGGAGCCATGTGTGCCGGACTTGCTGATGTGAGCCCGTGATGTTTTAAGATGACTGTGATGTTGTAAGATGGCTGTGATGTTGTAAGATGACTGTGATGTTGTAAGATGACTGTGATGTTGTAAGATGACTGTGATGTTGTCCATCCTTCTACCTCTTGGTGTTCCCTGTGCTCTGAAACCAGATCTTCTACTGTAGGCCTGTAGTGGACAATTCTCAATTCTCATGAGATGGCCAAACGACTTAATTTTCTGTCTGTCTATATACTTGATGCAGGAGGTAGGTCCTACAATTGATCTACTGTTATAATTTCTCATTCTGACTTTCCTTGTAACCTTAAAGGCTTCTTTTAAGCATCTCATCTCACAGCATGTGATTTTCCTCATGTGCTTTTGATCAGGGACAATGTTTGATGCTCATGGTAACGAAATGGCCAAAATGAAAAATATCGATCGCTGAAATGAAACAAATAAATACGTCCTTCAAATAATACAGTCAACACAATTTATGTACGTGTCTTCTCTGTCTACTTATGTGAGTTACGCGTTCACTTCGTTGGCAAAGAACATGCAGCCTGGAGTTTCTTTCTAGGCCAAATAACCAATGTAATTTGCTTTATAGAATTTAAAATTTAAAAAATACACTCATCATCATGTGACGTATTCTTTCCAGAACGTTGTCTCCATTACAGCTGCTCTGAACGCATCACGATTCTGGGCAAGTCGACCTGCATCAGCCAAAGACAAGTTCAGACTCTCTGTGATGTCCTGGGTCCACCGTCGTCTAGGTCGACCCCTTCCCCCTTTTCCAGGGACCATGCCTTCCATCACTGTTTTTTCCAGGCTATTATGTCTTTTTATATGACCGAAAAATTTCAGCTTCCTTATTGCGATGGTATTTAGGAGCCAATGTTCCTGTACGTTTAGTGAGTGCAGTACTTCTCTGTTGGTCTTTTTTTCTGTCCAGGGTATTCTTAACATCCTTCTGTAGCATTTCATTTCAAATGATGTAATCTTTTTTGCAACTGTTTTATTGAGTGTCCAAGTCTCGCAGCCGTATGTTGCTACTGGGAATATACATGCTCTGATCAGTTGTAACTTTGTTTCTTTGCTTGTGCCTTGCCATAGGTTTTTTCATCTGTATTAGTTTATGTGAAGCAATTGCAAGTCTTCTTTTAATTTCTACTGCACAGTCGCCAGAGCTGTTGATGATTGATCCTAAGTATTCGAATTCATTAACACTTTCCAGTTCTTTGTTATCAATTTCAATTTCTGGTTTGGTCTTTACTTTGTCTGTTGTCAATACTTTAGTCTTCTTGGTGTTTAGGTATAGATTCTGGGCCTCGCTGTGTTTTTTGGTGGACAGAAGTAATTGTTCAAGTCCTTCTGGGTTGGTCGATAGGAGGACTGTGTCGTCAGCATATCTGATTTCCGGGATCTGGTACCCGCCGATGTTAAATGAGTCAAACTCTGTGTGTTCTTGGTCATCTCTTACATTTCTCATGATATTCTCGGCATAAATGTTAAACAGGTAAGGGGAAAGGGTACAGCCTTGTCTTACTCCTTTCTGTACTTCAAACCACTCTGATGTTTCCCCCTCTATTCTTACGGTTGCCTGTTGTTCTTGGTACAGCAGTGCGATGAGTTGTATAGTGTGTAAGAAATAGTACCTCACGGTGAGAGGCAGTCACTTCCTCTTTTTGAGGATGGCCTGGATCCTATTTGGTTCCCCCACTCCAGTTCAGCTCATGTATGGCTCCTCGAGTCTGCTTGTGTACGGCAGCGCCACCCCCCGGGCAACGGCTTTGACTGGCCGGCAGAACTACATGAGTAAATTGAAAAAGGGAGGTCCCCCTTAAACAGTACACACAACTGCTGGCCGAACGGGCGGATGATCAATAATATTTTGACAACGGCTTCTAGGGCAGAAGTTGGAAAGGCCTGGTATCGGGCCGAGGGCGCACCATGGACTGTAATGGGAAGCGGCCAGAACCATCCAGAAAGCAATGGCAAACTACTGGATGTACAATGCCAAGAAATCCATAATGGCTAATCTGAAAAAATACACTATATTCCTCAATTATAAACCACATGGGATTGAACCGGGTACCCCACGCATATGACAAACCTCAGTTGTGCATGAACCAAAAACCAAACTAAAATGTCACTTCTGTTTATGCCATATGTCACACTATACATTATCTGCACTCTATGTCATGTCACACTATACAGTATCTGCACTCTTTGTTGTTGTTATTTATGTCGTTCTTCAATCTGTCCAGATTCTACAATACATTCCAGCTTTCCTCTTCTCATGGTATGCCCACGTAAAGTAGATTGTTTCCTTCTAAGGTGAATAACAAGCTTCCATTGCAGACTGACTTCTTTCAGACCATGCTCTATACTCTTTTTAGCTGTCTATGGCATTTTCAACACTCTTCTCTAAAACCATTTCTCTAGAGCTTTTCCTGCATGTTTACCAATTGTCCACGGCTCACTTCCATATATTAGGATTGGCTGTATATAACTGAAGAATGTTTTTTTTTAAAGTCTTAAATAGGGGTTTGCTTCGTGTATGCGAGAGGGGTACGTTAAACCCAGAGATAACATCAAACAGTTTTATTAAGGCGCTTGTCCAACTACAAAAGACCTAGTTTTGAAATTATTCATATATGACCCAAATGGCATTTATAAATACTTTATTACAAATATTATTACACATTCATGCATGACAGATCAAATGTTAGGCACTGGGCCTCAAGGGTTTAATTCTCAACGACGTACATATACTTCTGCGCTGTGTTCTAGTAAAATAAAATACAAGGTATGCTGCTCAAAGCATGAAAATCTGGTCACTCTGTGTTTGAGAAACGTGGTATGTCACTAAGAATACCACGTTTTGACTTCAGGTATTTTTACTAATAGGTGTCCAGACGCATTCTCCATACCTGATGGCCAGATGTACATGTGATTTGTGAAAGAAACAAAGTCTATAAGAGAGAGACACACACAACAATGAAAACAATAAGAAATTAAAGTGAGAGAACTGAAATGGATAAGACAAATCCTTAGGAAACAACCGATCAATATAACCAGATACACAGCCATTGGAACCCACACGAGAAGAAACAGAGCTATGAAATATAAGAGAACGTAGGTAAGGAGGGTAGGAGAGTGTCGTAGATTTTAGATAGGAGTATTAAGACTAGGGTTGGTCCCTTCAGAATAGGTTGGAATGAGTGATAGTCACAGTGAGAGCTGGTGAAAAAAAAAACCCACAATAGAATTTCCCACACGTGAGATGATAGAATATGATAAAGAAGCTGTCTTTGAGAATCGAGATAATCTTCTCTCTCTCACCTATCTTCTACGACCGCTTTAAAGGCGTCAGACAGTCTACACACAGATATATATATATATATATATATATATATATATATATATATATATATATATATATATATATATATATATATATATATATATATATATATATATATTAATATATCTCTATCTACTCACGGGCACGCACATACACGTGACGACAGGTAAACACACAGACGTGGGAATCTATCACAATGAATTTATATGTATTTGAACGAGCTGACCAACGCACTGATTTAGTTCAAGAGAGAGATTTTTATTATTATCATCAAAAAAAAAATCTTCTCACAACACCAAAAAATACATCAAGGAAAAACATATACAAATAGTCATAAAATTTAAGAAAAATGCTACAAGGATGATATCCCCGTTATGATCTTAGCTCTAGGTTTAGCCCACAGCCCCGTTAAGAGAACAGATGATGGCCCAAAGAGTTATAGATACGTAGGGTTTAAGCTAAGAGTTTTTCTTCTTTTCTCGTAAATGTATGCACAGAGTTGAATAATCTGATTTAGCCTATGAAGTACAGAAACTCTAGCAAATAGTAACAAATTCTGCAGGTTAAACAAAAAGAATTAAGACAGTAAATGGGTGACAATCTATAACTGTAAAATAATACTCTGATCTGCGTACACTCATTCATTCAGCCATGGCCATGCAGTTATACTCACAACTTTGCTCGCTGCCTCTGGGAACATACTCAATTCTAAGACCTTCACACAGACCCGAAAATGCAGTCCTTGACCAAGAAATCCCCAGTTCCAAAAGACGTACTAAACTCTCAGGGAACGATTCCTTGGGTGTTCTAATTTTTCGAATGTCTGATTAAGTCACATAAAATATTGTCCAGGCACGAAAGTTTGCAGAGCACAATGTCATTAGCTTTGGTTTCTAGAATTTAAGGAATGTCGGATCGGTGTCTACTTTCAGGAAGTTACTATATTTGGTCGCCACAGTACTAGTCAAAACTCTGTCGGAATGTTTCTGATCTTTGCTTGCCACAACGGGCTGAATTGTACTGAAGAGTTATTCTGGAAGAATTAATTCTGGCGCGAAGGCCTCTTACTTCATTTAACTGTTACAGTTCAGGTAATGAAAGTGATTTGTTTCTTCCCAAATAAAGTTCACGTACTAGAACGCTGGTAAAGTTTGGTACCACCGTTTCACTATATAAAAGAAAGAACACATATCAAATAATTTTACAATATGTGTCGTGAAATATTCTAATCCACATATATAAATTATTAGGTAAATATAAAGCCTAACAAATAAAATTAATAAAGAGAAGAGCAATGGGAAAATAACAGTGCTGTCACAAAGAATGTACTCGAAATCCCCCTTGTTTTCTGCTTCGTCTGCAAATTGTAACGCTTTCACGTTGATATAAAAGCTTACTGTATTATTACCCGCCTTCTTCAATGAAACGTGTGCTGCATTTCTAAGAAAAACATTGAGACGTACTGCGTAATGACCTAAATTAATCCTAACATTAATTATACTGCGTTACCAAAACGAACGAACAGATGGACAAAAGGATAAAGAGAGAGGGGAGGGCTGAAAATCAGGAACGCATGCAACACGCGTCGCGCGATACACAAATGCTGCCATCACGCGTGTAAGTCTACATGCACTAATTTTTTTTCAGACGGACAGTGATAAAATACACTACCCTTTCCCAGAGTTAGGTTTATAAATCATAAAAAACTCTTATTAGAAAAGATAACATTAGATGGGTTTACGGTTGAAAACATAACAGTACCCAGACAGCACATCTTCGAAACAGGAGGTAGAAGAAATTGCATATTTTGAACGCAGCCACGTAGCTCCTTTAAATTAGTATTTTTGGGTTCCTTAGGGCTTGCTGACAAATAATATGTAAAACGTTACGCAAATAGTCCAGGAATTAATAAATTATACCCAAAATAAAATAGTGAGGATGCCTGACAGCATGGAATCATTTCTGCTCATAAAATTTTTTTTTATAACGTGTTTGAAAAAACCTTACGTTACATAAATAGCCTACCATGTAAACTCCCCATTGATTGGAGCGCAACAAATGAAAGCCTAACCACGATTGGTCGGACTATAAATACTATCTTGGTTGTTAGGGGAGACGGGGAAAGGTAACATTTTTTTCAAACACTTGTCGAAACGGGCCTCATTGGTCAGACTCGCTGATATACACACTTGGGAGCGTTAGTTCGAAACCACTGGTTTAAATAAACTTGATAAAGCATCAGTGCGTTGAAGCCAGCTTATATTTGGCTCAATAAAAGCCTGGAAGATAAGCAGATGGGAATTTGTGCCAGTTTGTGCCAGAATTCATTGCTAATCAACGTATCTGTGTTTATTCGTATGAATTGTGGGACAGTGGTCTTGATGGTACTGAGCAGCACCTGGTCAGAGCTTTGCTGAATCCAGTGTCGGACAGCATACTCCTTGGTCCTTTTAGCTATCAGTGAGGTGTCTCCAGAGCCCAGAGGAGAATTCGAGCAGAGGAGTCCTTTCCTGCCGCCATCACGCCAGATAAGCTAACTTGGCCAGCTGAGCTCAACATTATGTCCCCTCATCTTGAAATAACTTTGTAAAAATAACATTAAGAGGGGAATTTAATTGTCTTAATATCAGGAACTGAGAACATCTCCAATACTAGTCCCTAAAGACAAACTATTGAAGTCATGATGACAAATACCAACAGAGCTTGAACAAAACAAAACCAGTATTACCTCATATACCACTACACAACTGACACACATAGGATATTTTAATAATATATGTCACTACAATATTCATATTGATAAAGTCTGTACATATACTTGTAATTAAAATTGATTGTGATTCCTGGTTCCTTTGTATTTGAATCAGGACACAAATACATTATTAACAGCACTGAATACATATTGTTATTTGAAACGTTACGAGTGACTTCTTTAAGATATTCTCATAGAGTGTTATATGTATGTGAGTGTCACAGTGTTGTTAAGAGTAGTGGATTAAATTAAATTGTTTATCTGTCTGTTGTTGTGACTTACACTTCACCATACTCATACCCTAGACACATAACGTAGCATCACACTATTCCAGAATAATTCTGACTGAGATATATAGATATGTGGTAGCAAGTAAGGTTATCTATAATACAGAAAATATTAGGTGAGCAGATTAGATTATGGGTTGTCATTGCTTGAAGACGTGATTGTCTTTAATGTTATGTTAAATTGTAATAGTAGAAGTAAGGTTACAAAGCGTGTGAACGCTAGTCAGTTCAATTGTGGAGGTTTGTTCACTCCGAACTGTTTTGAGATACGGGTGTTTAGCTATTTGTGGCTAGCCCGTGCAAGTAGTGAGACTGAACGGTGTTTTTTAACAGCCGGGTCTCGTAGCTGTTTTAGGGGGAGGATGTGTATTCCCGTGGGCAGTGAGTTTTGGGCATCGATCTGGAGAGGTCGCCCCATAGTGTGTGTTCTTGATGGTAAGCCTGTACAGTGCTGAATATAAGAGGCCATGATTTATGTAAGGCCATTATTTTCCTTAGAGAGGATAATTGTGTTATGTGAAGACATGTTGATAAGTGATATTATTGCAAACTGCTGGGTGAGCAGTATTGTGAATATTTTGATAAGGATCCATTAACTTACACATGTCATATAATAGCGCTAAAAAAATGAGTAAAGGCGAGATTATTGCAGACTGCCGGGGATGGAGTCGAGTGAGAAATTGCTGGTAGGACTCATTAGATTATGATAGCGCTTATGTGAGTGTAGCACGGCGAGGATGCCCGTTTGCTATCTTTGAGAAGGATCCATTATTATTAATACAGCGCTGATGTGAGGAGTATCTGGAGGATACAATATTTATGCAGTAGCACGGCGATGATGTGAGCCGTTTGCTATCTGTGAGGAGGCCATAGTTACGGATCCATTATTATATCTTATATCGCGCAGAGGAGTAGTATCTGGAGGATACAATATTTATGCAGTAGCACGGCGATGATGCGAGCCGTTTGCTATCTGTGAGGAGGCCATATTTACGGATCCAGCATTATATCTTATAGCACAGGAGAGTATCTTGAGGATGCTATTTATGCAGTAGCACGGCGATGATGTGAGCCGTTTGCTATCTTTAGAGAGGCCATGATTATTATATAACTGCCGTAGATGCAGTCTTTGTGCACTGATGTGGAGTAGAGATTTTGTAGGCCATGACTATTATATAACTGCCGTAGATGCAGTATTTGTGCACTGATGTGGAGTAGAGATTTTGTAGGCCAGGATGTGTAAGGGCCGTATGGTGTGTTAACTACATTATGAAGATTCCTGTTTCGATGTAACTGTATTCGTCTAGATCTACGTGATGTTATAATTGTAATAAATCATCAGACGTTACACCATTCCATGACTTGGTGTGTACGCTACTGTGAGTGACTGTCCTAAAACACGCTTCACCTTCTTCAACCAAAAGATAAAAATATAACTTTTAACAGTAAGTTAGCTTAGAAAAATATGATCTCGTCTGATTTCTTAGCAGTAAAATTTAACTTCATTATAGCTACATTATTGTTTAGTAAGCTAAGATATAATTTATTCTGCTATCCACTGAAACACGTCACTAGAAAATAATACAGACTATATAAATTTGGCACTCTGCGCAAAATCTAACTAGTGAAATATGAAATAAGCGACTTAACACTTTATCATTTCACAAAATACTAGATATAATATATATTACCTCACACAGAACTACAGGTAGTCGCACAACTTAAGAATTATATGCTGAATATTTAAGGAAGTCTAGAAGTTCGACAAATTGCCGAAACAAACTGAGAAACTTCGCTAACAGCTATTCTGTTTCGAACAACCTGTCTACTGCGAATATAGGAGCGAGAATGAAATTAAAGTTTCAAACTCGGGCCAATATCTTAAAATCAGACAAAGGGCCCAAACTTATTTCGCCAAGCGAAATTATCTCCCCTACTCCCAACATTTACGTCAGCTTCACGCGTGTCGTAACTGCCACCTACTGACCACGATGTACGCGTGTCAGTTTCAAATCCCAGACAGCCTGTCTGCGGTGCGGAACGATTTTCACGCTACGCTGGAGCTATTTCGACGAAACGCTCGCAGTTTCTGCAAACTGTAGACAGCTGTCTGTCTGCCATGCCCCGATGGAGCGAATTCTCACACCCCCCCGCCCGGGGACACTGGTCAGTCAGCGCTCTGACCGGAAAAAACTGCAGACGAATGTCTGGCGAGGACCGTATATTCACAGCTATCGTTCGACCGGCAGAGCTGACATCTACGTAATCAAGTTTACTCGTGCGATCCTCAGTTTTTGAGAAAAGAAACAGGTACAGTTTGAGAATACAGAAGAAAATATTTTCCGCACCCGAGTGATGCGAAAAATACAGGAAAAACAAGTACGGAAAGATAATAAATAAGAGGATTTGGGTGAGAGAATAGGAAGAAGATGTAGGTAATTTAATGATATAAAGACCTACGTGACAGAGAGGAAGCAAAAGTATCCGTCATGCCAAGTCCTCCCATCGCGTGCCATCAGCTGAAGTTATTTCCATTTTTCCTCATAATTTTCATTTCGTTTCCAGCTTTCTTCTCTATGTCTTTCTGGTCTACCTTTGCCTCTCTCACACGGTCTGGTTTACCTTTGCCTCTCTCACACGGGGATTCTAGAACAAGGACTACCGTGTAATGCTATCAGCAGGTTTCCTCAAATTGTGCTTTATCCAACACCAACGTTATCTTCTCATTTCTTGCTCCACTGGCACTGGTCTGGTTCTTGTCATCAGTTCCACATTGGTGTTCTTGTCATCAGTTCCACATTGGTGTTTTTGTCATCAGTTCCACATTGGTGTTCTTGTCATCAGTTCCACATTGGTGTGCTTGTCATCAGTTCCACATTGGTGTTCTTGTCATCAGTTCCACATTGGTGTTCTTGTCATCAGTTCCACATTGGTGTCCCTGTCATCAGTTTCACATTGGTGCCCTCGTCGCTCCATTGCACTCTTTCTATTCTAGACAACATATAACTACTCCAAATTCTTTAGATATGACCGAAAGCCAGCTGCGAATTTCGATGAGTTGAAACTTTGTTTTTCCTACCGGTCCCAAAATTGTGTACAAAAGTGTACATTCAAGCGAAATAATTAACTTCACGCTGTTCTCATAACAGCGTTAAAATATATAATTAATGCGACAGACGGTCCCAGAAACCCACGGGGCACAATCATCTGAATTTGGGTATGTCAGAAACACGGGATTGGGGAAAAGGACAGTCAGAAACTACATTCTATTTTCACTGTGGCTGAAAGGGCAGCGTCGGTCTTAAGACGGAGGCGCAATTTGTAGAGGTAACCAGGTTCTACTTGTTAGACATGGGCAGAGAGAGGTAAGGAAAATTCATTATAGAGGAAGGAAGGCCGAAGTGGTGAAATTGATAACTTCGCCAAGGGCATCATATTTGCTAACACCGGACTTGTTTGGGTCGCCTTCTCACTTAATGACTTCATCAATTCTATTTGTTGTAAATCTTCTGTTTTGATGACTTTTATATTTCTATCTACTGCTTGCTGTAAATTCTCTCTTTTGATGACTATCTCTATCTACTGTTGTCGTGTGAAATTCTAATCCACATATACAAATTAAAAAGTAAATGTAAAGCCTAACAAATAACTTCAATAACAGGAAAGAAGAATGGTAAAGAACAGTGCTGTCACAATGACTGTACTCGAAATCCCCCTTGTTTTCTACTTCGTCTGCAAATTGTAACGTTTCACGTTGATAGTAAAAGCCTACTGCTTCAATACACGCGTTTCCACAACACAATAAAACGTGTACTGCCTTTCTAAGAAAAACCTTGAGATACGCAAGCTGACCTATATTTAAAATTCCATTCATGTCATTTTATACATTACGTTACCATAAACGAAAGACAGATGGAATTAGGATAGAGAGAAGGGAGGGCTGAAAGCCGGGACGCATGCAACACTAAACACGCGTCTCGCTATACAATTAAAGTCATCACGCGTGTAAGGCCACAAGCACTAGCTTTTTTTTTTCAAATCGACAGTGATAAAAAACACTACCCATACCAGAGTTAGGTTTAAAAAGACTTACAAAACGCTTATTAGGAAACATGACATTCTACTGTTTTATGTCTGAAATCCTGACATTAGTATGACAGTACAGCAGACACCATAAAGTTTGGAAGTGAGGAGGTGGCAACAGCACGACTATCCTAGAAGAAAATGCATATTTTGAACGCAGCCACTTAGCTCCTTTAAATTGGTATATTTGGGTTCCTTAGGACTTGCTGACAAAGAATATGTTAAACGTTACGCAAATAGTCTAGGAATTAACAAATTATAGCCAAAAGAAATAGTGAGGGTGTCAGACAACCCCAAAATCAGAATCGCTCAGTGGCAGATTTTGACACCACCATTGTACGGGAAATAGGCCAACATGTTACCTCCTATTTGATTGGCGGAAAGTAAATGTAAGGCTAAACACGATTAGTCGGGCTATAAATATTGATTCTTTGTTGTTAGGGAAACGTGAGTAGGAGTACTTTTTTTCAAACGCTTGTGTAAACATGGCTCGATTGGTTAGACCCGCCAATATAGTCATTTAGAAGCGTTAGTTCAGCACCACATTTTCAAATAAACTTACTAAAGAACCAGTGCGTTGAGCGCCAGTGCATATTTTTCTAAATAAAAGCCTGGGACATCGGCAGATCGAAATTGTGCTATATTCATTGCCAGTCAACGTAACTGTGTATTATTCCATGAATTGTGGTAAGCTTGATATATTCAATATCTTTTTAATGAAAATTGAATGTAAATTGATAATTTATGTCTGTATATGTGTGTGGTTGCCCAATGGGCTGATCACCCGTTGGCTTGTCACACCGATTACGGAAACAACGGCAGATGGATCTATTTGTTGTTGCCCTAAAGACGCCGCTGGGCGTGATGGGAAACTACAACAGAGAAAATCAATCAGCTGTTGCCCTTAAGACGCCACAAGGCGTGATGGCCTCTGACTGCTTGGTCGGTCTTTGGCTAAGGACGGAAGAAGAAGAAGAATGTGTGTGGTTCAGTAGCGAACATGAGGCAAGGCCTATATAGTGCTCCAACCTGAACAGAAGGTGTCGGAGAAAAGTAAAACTGCATGGAATGGCCAAACAGTACACTGACACCTATCTTATTGACTAGAAAGAAATAATGCTGGAATTGCAGAGGCGTAGTAACCATTAGGGAGGAGTATACTGGTGTAAATTATTTCAGATGAAGCTGACAGTTGGCCTACCGCTCTGAACTCAGTGTTTGTCATGTATTGTGTTCAGTCTAGAAATAGATTATAAATTAGTTATGAAGTAGGAGGTACAACCTTCTTGTTTCAGGGACTGTGGTCCTAAAGTTATTGAGCAGCACCTAGTCTGAGCTTTGCTGAATCTGGAGGCTGACAGCATACTCCTGGGTCCAGATAGCGACTAGTGAGGTGTCTCCAGAACACAGGGGAGCAATCGAGCAGAGGAGTCTTTTCCTGCCGCCATCACGAAAGTTAAGCCTCTGTGGCCAGTGGAGCTCAACATTATGTGTCCCCTCAAAAATTGACATTTTAGAAAAAAAAAGAGGGACAATACCTTGTTTAAATTGACAGGAACTGTGAACTTTTTCCCCATACTATTTCTCAGATAAACAAACACTTTAAGTCATGATGACAAATAACAACATAGCTTGAAAAACAAAACCAGTATTACCTCATAGTACTACTACACACTGACACACATAGGATAATATTAATAAAATATGTCACTACAATGTATATATTTATAAATTCTGTACATATAAATTGTGATTACATTTGAATGTGATTCCTGGTTCACTTTGTAGTTGAATCAGGATATATAATAGTGAAAGTAATTAATACATAAATATTTGAAACTTTACCAGTGACTCATTTAAGATAGTCTTATAGAGTGTTAAATGTGTGTGAGTGTCACAGTGTTGTCAAGTGTGGTGGAATAAATTAAATTGTTTATCTGTCTGTTGTTGTTGTGACTTACACTTCATCATATACATACCCTAGACATTTAACGTAGTCATCACAATATTCCAGAATAATTCTGACTGAGTTATAAATGTGGTAGCAAGTAAGGTTATCTGTAAAACACTACACCTATTAGATACAGATACCTTCACAGCTGATCTCAGTCAGTACACTAAGTCCTCTATAAATATTTATATCATCCCACTTTACCACAACTGTGTGGATTACATTTTCTCTCTCGATGACTTACATATACTGTTTGCTGTAAATTCTTTCACTTGGTAACTGTCACAGGACTTACTCCCCTTGCTCTGCAGTGATGGTCCAACAGTGGCCAAACTTCAGAGTATCTACTGAGGGTCTTCAAAGGTGTCAACCTTTCGCTGAAGATTACTCTTGGCAGAGATGTGAAGTGAACAATGGTGCTTCAATTCTATGATCTTAAAGAAATCAAGTGCTACGACTGATAGGATCCAGGCCGTGTAAACTTTGTACTCGTATCTTTCCTGACCTTCTATGAGTTAGCATTTTGCTCGTTCTGATGAGCCCCCAACTGATTTAACTCAGTAAAATATATTTAAATAGCTCTGATATAGGTATTTAAAATGACTGAGACATACGGGTGCAGTTCACTCAAAATGACTAAATCAACTATAAATTTGTATATTTACATATAACAAATTTAATAATCAATTATCGTTAACAAATGTAAAATAAATAAGGATGGGGTGCGTTTAGATAGAGTTTTTAAAATTTCCTCACAGGTGATGATCTAATTTAAAAAGTTCCTTATTAGAGAGTTCACTTGGCAGCTTTGAATGGGTACTTAGCTGCCAGTAAGATGTCGGTTGGTTTCAGCTCCAGTCGATGCTTGTTCTTTGCAGGTTATGGATTGGTTCACTCTCGTCACTGGTCATGCCTGGTGGCCGTAAACGTCCCTCGTAGTAGCGCGGAGTAATTTCGAAGTTGGTCCAGAGTTTGTTAAGACCCGTCTGCTTTAGGTGTCTAGCTTTGACTGCAGGCCACTTATACTACTCACTTATTCCACAGATAGCACCACCAATTGGTACCACCGACTAGCATCATGAAGTAAGAAAAACAAATACCCTTCTGAGTATTGGGTTTCCTGACACAAAATCAGGTGTCCCTCCCTTTTCATTCCACCATCCCATCTGCCTCAGAACTTTACCCTCTCTGAGCATCAATGTTAATCCCAGTGAACGGCGGAAAACATTCATTGCATTTATAATGAACATGTTTACGTTTACATTTGTACTGATTGAAATGGTTAATAAAATAAGTATGAACATCAGTTCTAACTCATCCACTCCCTGCTCCATATGGAACTTGGGACTACCTCTGCTTTTGGTTCTCTATGTGAAACCTGCATAAAGCAGTCACCAGCTCTTGCAGTGGTGGTTAGTGAAACCATCATTCTATTTGCTGAGGCTTCCAGCCTCGTATGACTTAGACATCCAGTAGCAATTTTCACATAGTAATAATGCAAAATATAGAACTCACCCAAAAATCTCTGTTTGGACAATTCAGACTTCTGGCTCAGTGAAATAGTTTTGGAAACTTGATTAAGATACCTCTTACACGTGGTCTGGGGCCTTACTTTACAAAAGACTCCCACTATGACTTAGTGTTCAGGTTCCTGGGACTCCAGGCTTTCCGTATTAATAAAGGTGCTTTGTGTAAATTCCCAAAATGCTAAAACACGTTGTTCCGTTCTTTAAAATGGAATCCTGATCCTATTCCTTATTCTGGCTTGTCTGGCTGTCTTCTTGACGAGTTGAATTTCACAGTGCGGTAAACTCTCAAGGCGCTAAATTATAATGCAACATTTGGCCCACATTCAAATTGCTACTATATGACAAGGCTACAATCAGAAATGTTGTATTTTTACATCTCTAATGCCAAGTCATTAGCATGCAAGATTCGTATATTTCCCCTTCTTTCACGAAAAATTCCTGCGTCAAAAATTAATGTGTTGTTTACAAGTCACCATAAATGGTATCCAGCTCCCGTTTATTAACGATCATTTGTACACTCACGACTTCATAATCTATCCCAAGTAATCTCTTTCTAGATGGATAATTATTCTCCGACCTGTCTTGTCCGGAAATAGTTATCTCATTTACCCGGTTTCTCCTACGCACGGTTTGCTCGTAAATGTGATACAACATTTTACTCCACAGATTCAGGTGTCAATATGGGTTTAAACGAAAGTGTTAGATTACCCTAATCAGCAAAAGATGGTCGCTGGAGTCCTGACATGAAAAAAATTGAACGAAGGGAGTATAAACAATTATTAAGTACAGGAAATGAGACGTAGCGCAATAATGTCGGCGGTAAACATGAATGATAGGAAAAGAGAGAGTACAATTATGTCACAGAAACTTCTATATATGTAGCCACTGTTTGCAGTAAATTCTTTCACTAGGTAAATTCTATACCCGTAGCCGCTGTTTGCTGTAAATTCTTTATATCTCTATCTACTGTTTGATGCAAATATTTTCTCATGATGACTTCTAAATCTCTATTTACTGTTTGCTGTAAATTCTATATATCTCTTTCTCTCTCTTGGTGACTTCTATATTTTTATATACCGTTTGCTGTAAATTATTTCACTTGGTAACTTTTATACATGTAGCCACTGTTTGCTGTTAATTCTCTCTCTTCATAACGTCTGTGTTTCTTTCTATTGTTTGATGTAAATTTTCTCTCATGACTTCTATACTTTTATCTACTCCTTGCTTTAATTCTCTATCACTTAATTATTTTATAAGGTCGCTTTAAAAAAAAAAAACTGTTTTATTTCAGATGAAAGTTGCATGAGAAGAGCTGATTAACAATAGAATACGATCTCAAAGAGAAGGATAGAAAAATCGATATCCAGTACGCATGATGACAATACTCGAAAACCCCATGTCAAAAAGAAAAATAGAGAGAAAGAGATAAAGAGAAATACAGAGAGAAAAGATAATGTGCAGCCTGACACTAAAGCACGGCAAATAAATAAACAACAGAACTGGCAGTAAATATAAAATAACCAGATAAAGGGAGGCACATAACTGCCTACGCTTCGTGGAATTTTATTAGATGATGCTATAACATTTACCGTATGTGCTTCGTTCCTGGAGAACTGTATTTATTTTTGGACAGTTTGGAACAGCGGCTTTTTCTCTGTATAATAAAGTAGGTTGTCATGCGGATCTGAGTATGGCAGGTGGGCTGATGGGAGAACGACAGGACGGACCACCAACAGACAGACAGAAGACAGAAAAGAAAAACCCAAATGAAAAATGAAATGACGGCAGTTTTATTAATGAACATTACACTAGAGACACGGAATGTTTCGAATTACATCCTTCGTCAGTCATGGTCACACAAATTTGAGAACAAAGATGAGATAAATTAGTGCCGTCTAAGGCATGGGCACACTGGGCAGTGACCAAGGGCCCACGATTCTAGCGGCCCCAGGCTGGGATGCCGCCATATTGTTCATAAGACATCTCTTGGCAGTGGATAATTGGGTAGGGCTGGTAGGGGCCCAGTGCATTGCTCTGCCCGGGGCCTACAATGCTGTTAAGACGGCCCTGAGAAACATAGATAAGCTGTTAGACAATGACACTGTGGTTAGAGCGCTGGTCTCTCGAGGTAAAGGTACTGGGTTCGAAATACGATGGTGTACGTTCCACTCTACCAAGCTGTAAATGGGTACCAGCCTCTGCTCATGAGTTAAGGAAGGAAAAGGCAGCGAGGAAGAGCACTGGTCAATCCACCTGCTGAAGCTGGACCCAGTATAGTGAAGGCTCTACCACCTCGCTCCACTACGGCAGTATGTGCTCTGGAACTATCTCTACCTATTATTATGATATCTAATTTCTGTATTTGTATTTTAATCCCTGGCGTTTCTATCGGTTTTTATCATTATTGGTAATTTTCCCGCTTTTTTTTTTGTGTCGACACATTGACTTTCTGGTTTGAAATTTTCTGTTGCATCAGAAGGCTTGAACAGTTTAAGGTAGACTTCACAAAGAAATATAAATCAGACAAAGACGTAAACGACATTGTATCGGTATAAAACTATATAACGTCTAACAAATTTAGAAAGTGGGAAAAAAAGAAGCAAAACTCTACTAATGGAATCAAAGAAATTAGTGCACGCAATGAAAAATATAGAGACAAAGAAAGAATGGAGCTACTGTCTATTCAGACATGTTGTACAAGGGGTAGCGGGTTATCTCCCCTGATCTACAGTAGTGGTCCACTAATCCCTTACTGCAGAGCAGGAGAGACAACCCGCGACAATTGTGAATTGCTTGTTTCGGGATAACTGAACCCAGCCACACAACTGCGATAAAACAACAATTGTGGTCTCGTCTTGGGATAATTGAACTTTATAGTTATTTCCCCTAGACCATACTTACTTACTTAGTTATTCCTCTTCTACCGCGAGGTTATACATAGTAGTAAGGAAAACTGAATGTGGAATAATACAATTTTGAAAAATTGGGACAGAACAATACAAAAACTTAGTTCAAATGTACATATCCTGAATACTGGTCTCCGTCGCAATCGCTTATGAAAATCAGCCCTGACTTCTGGCCTCTAGCCCTTTAAGAGTTAATCTGTTGTATATGTATGTTATCTAATGTGGTGCATGGTTTATGTGCGGGGTGTGTAATGAACTGAGCGAAAAGTTTTCACAAAAAGTTCATAATACAATTGCATCAGTGAGATCTAGAGTCCACACTTTTTAATGATCATAAATCATTGACGACAGAGTTGAAGCGTCTGGTAGACACGTAACTAGGCAACCTGAGTAGTTTCCCCCCGGCATTGCTACAAGGGACGTGCTACTGCCAAAACATTTGACTCCCGAAGAGAAGGAACAGTCAATATACCTCTGGGGACCAGCAGTGACGTACGGTACCCAGTAATCAGCGACAACCTTGATCATCCCATTTCGAGCTAAGTACTCACTACAAGCTCAGCGCATGAACTCTAATTTTACACACCACGTGTATCATCCTATGATAATAAAAGTTAACTGTTTGTTTTCCGTTTTTCACAAAAAAATCAATTTTATTCAGTTCAATCTGTTAAACCAACTAACTCATTATTAATCCTGTTTTATATGTAAATATAAATATGGTGCAGTGGAGGACCCTGTCTGCTGATGCTTCCACCATGGCACCCCTACGACCCATGACGGGTTACGGGCTGAGATGAGATGATGATGATACATATGGAGTTGAGTTAATTACTATTGAGTGAATTTTATGTCTGCTCCAGTATGACTCATTTTAACAAAAATACATTCATTCACAGAACTAATAAAGTAACATTTTGCTGAATCACCTTCAGCTGGGGCTTATAAAACACAAGTCAAAATATACTTTCTCACAGAAGTAGGCGTAGAATACTAAAGTTATAGCAACTTAGATGGCTCAGTTGTTGTCTTTGACATTTTAGAAATTCATCTGAGACTCCCTGAAATAGAAGCATCATTCTTCTATTAATATCTCTACCAAGAGTAATCTTCAGCGAAAGATAATGCCTTTGTAAATTCTCATCCTTGTACTCGAAGTTAAAGTAAGTAGGTCACTACTGCAGAGCAGAAGAGACAACCCCGCAACACAAAGCGACTAATACGAGGTTGCGTATTGATTGGTCTGGAAGTCTCATCACGTAAAACAAATCACCACAGTCATCGCCGCTGCAAAAGCATGACTGCTTAGTGCAGCTGTCCTATAAGGAGACCAGCTGCTGTGGTGTTTCCGTGCTCCGTAAGGACCGCAAAGGAACATTATGATTATAATGATGAATACAAAAAATCATAGCAAGATTTGGATAATAGAATAAATATGCATTTGACTTTTAAAGGAAGGGAAAAAAAAATAAAGGTATGATATAAATGCAAATAAACGTGTGTAAACACTAAAAAAATGTTTTTAATAATCCAGTTTTTCTTTCAGACAACAGTTCGGACAACAGGTCGACCTATTTCTAATTTTCAACTCTAATAATTTGAATCCCCAGACGGGACCAAAGGACGCAGCAATAGAGAATGCAGTCAGCGACCCATAGCTTGACTGCTTGCGTCAGGGTCAGCGAACCAGAGCTCACCAAGACCCTACTCCGCCTCCAAGTGGTGGTCCTGGAAACAGGCTGCATCAATGCAGCCTAGCTGAGAGAGTAGGGATCGAAGAGGGAAGGCTAACCCGGTCCCAAAAAATGCCGTACGGAAGTCGGATGTGTCGGCCGAAAGGAGCAAATATCGCAGCTGCGCTGTAAACGGGCACAACGCAACCAACGTCCTTTTCAGGATGAACTAGGAAGAAAAAGAAGAAGAATCCTCAGACACCACACTGGGTAATTAATGATATAAATAATGTTTGCAAAATGTAGAGTTTCTACAGAGACGAATGTTTAGCTGACATAAAAGGCAAGTGTCGATCTCAATTACTGTGGCGTGTTTGTCTCCCCTGCTCTGCAGTAGTGGTCAAACAATGGCCAAACCTATGAGTATAATGTTTAAGGTATTCAAAGGTATTAACCTTCGTTCAACTTTACTCTTGGCAGAGATATCAATAGAAGAATGATGCTTCTACTTCAGCGATCCTCACTGACATTTTAAGAAATCAATAATAACAACTGAGATCATCTAAGCTGTCAAGAACTTTTTACCGCCCCGCCCTTTCTGTGAGGAAAAAGAATATTGCTCGTATTTTCTGAATCCCTCCCCAACTGAAATGATTCAGTAAAATATTACTTCAATAGCTCTGGATGGTTATGTCTTTAAATTAACTGAGTCATACGGGTGCAATTCACTCAATAATGATTAAATCAACTATCAATATGTATTTACAGATAACAAATTTAATAATCAATTGTAGTTAACAACGTTAAAATAGGATTTTTACGAAACAATGAAGCACTGATATTTTCATCACTGTAAAGTGGCTATCGTTTAAAAAAAAGTTCTTTTGCTGGGCCTGACAGTTACACTTAACTCGCCAGATGTTAATGATTTGGTGTTGGGTACCGTCACTTTTTTTCCCAAGGGTGTTGTAGACTGTTCCGTCAATCGTCAGATTTTGTGGTGGTAGCACGTCACTGGCGGTAATGCTGGGTGTAACCTTTCCAATTGTAAAGGTAAGCGTCTAGCGTAGACTGCTTGCAACTTGAAACACAGACTTGTACCACAAACTGGTACCACAAACTGAGAGAAAAGAAACGCCTTTTCAAAGTGTATGATCTCCTCACATGAGAATCAGGGGCCCTCAGTTTCCATTCCACCACTTCATTTTCCTCAGAAACTTTACCCTCCCTGAGCATTAATCAAGTGAGTCGGAGGAAAGTGCGTTTGGACAGTAGAAAACGACAATTGTATTAATTAAACATGTTTGAATATACACATAAACGTATTAAAATGTTAATATAATAAATATGTTCTCTAGGGTGTCATCATCATTCACTTCGTGCTCCACATGGAGCCTGGGCCTACCTCTGCTTTTGGGTTCCGTGTGAGGAAACCCGTACAAAGCAGTCACCAGCTCTTGCATTGGTGATTCATGAATCCAATAATTTTATATGGTGAGGTTGCCAGCCTTGTAAGAACCAGACACCCACAGGCAATTTGCATATGTTAAAATGCAACAACAAAAAAATGATTATAATAAAATGATACAATGTACATATTACAACTTACCCCGATTATCAGGAATGAATTTTACAGATTCTTGCACAGAGGCCTTTCGGTTCTTGTGCGTTAATTCACCGCTAAAATCAATTTCTGGAAATTTATTACCCAAACTGAGAACCGTACTTTTTCTTGACTGAAAAAGGTTGATTTCACATTGTGGTTTGGGAGGGCAAGTTAAAAAAAAAAAGTTCCTCGTGCATTCATAGTTGACACGCTTACGACAGACCAACCCTCAACCCACCCTCCCCCCCCCGTATTTTAAGTTTATAAACCAACAAAACGGTATTGAATCAGTTCTACAAGTTAACGGTACACAGGAAACAAGGGAAGTCGCTGCCATTGCCTTCTCTAACTCAAGATCAGAGTCAGATACCCATTTACAGCTGGTTAGACTGATGCGTGACATTACCAAGCTCGAGAGGTGGGGCCTACGTAGCTATAAATGCGTGACACCTGTTCCCTTCCTCGCTGCCGTTGCCTTCTCTAACTCAAGATCAGAGTCAGGTACCCATTTATAGCTGGTTAGACTGATGCGTGACACTACCAAGCTTTGAACCCGAAACCCGGTAACTTATTGCGGTAGTGGAGCGTTAGAAACTTCACTACACTAGGTCCAGCATTGAGAGGTGGGGAGACCAGTTTCCTTCCTCGCTGTCTTTTCCTTCCCTAACTCAAAGTTAAGTACCCATTTATAGCTAGGTAGGCTCACCTCTCGATGCTGGAACTAGTATAGTGAAGGACTTGCGCCCTAATATAACCGACTAGGTTGAACGGGACGCGCCTCACCAAAACGAGACAAAAGTGTAAAAAAAAAAAATCCAGTAAGTTGTATTTTTTCCGGATTACAAAAAAAAAAAAAAAAAAGGAAGGACGGACGGGGTGGGTAAGAGATTTGTGACGTCGCGTAAGTGGGTGGCAAAAAATGTCACCTAGACTGCGATTGGATTCAGGCGAGAAAAAAAGAAAAAAATTGTAAGAAAAGAAATGTAAGAAATAGTATGGTTCTCGGTTTGGGTAATAAATTGCCAAAATATTAATTTGACGGTGAATTAACGCACAAGTACCGACTTTTCTATAGTGCTAGGCCACTTGTTTTAAGAGACAGTCTTGCAAGTGGTCGGGGTATTAATTTTAATTATAATCCCACTGTTATCCTGTATATAGATTCCTAGGACTCGCGGTTTCCAGTACTATAGTCGAGTTTTCTTTCTGTCTAATATCAGTCCTCTAATACTTGGTCCTGTCCTTATGTTGGAATCCCCTCTCTATTAGTTATCCTGGGGTCTAAAATGTCGTCTTGACAAGATGGAGATACAGTGAAGTAATCTTAAATTATTGTAGATTATAATGGACCTATTAGCCCACCCGTTCATGTTGTTTCTTTGTTAAAAAAGCTCCAATCAGAAATGGTTTATTTTAGCACTTCCATGCCAATCCAACCACGAATCGGTAGAGGTCTTTGTTCCCCACTACCCTCATCTGTAGAATATTCTACATGACACGCAAGATATTTTCTTTACAGGTCATTTAAAAATCAATTTGCCTGTCTTTCATGACCATATAAGGTCTCACTTCTTCCGTTTCGCCTGCCTTGTTTACAAACTCACTGCTTTACAGCTCTAACATTATAATCTCCTCCCAAATGTCATTTCCTTGCCATAGCACTCATTGTTCCTATCAAAAATAGATCGGTCCCGACGATTGACTTCAAAAAGATATCTCCATATTCCTTGCACTGATAAACATGATTTTTTGCATGTGGTCTTATATTTTCAATGTCCCAAAGTTTTTATAAAATTCAATGTTGCAGGTAGTGTTCTTTTCTTGCAACGGCTAATTCCTTTGATCTTTTTTAACGAAGTAATTATTTTGTCCTGGAAGAAAATAATTTACCGTAAATGACGGAAGTTGCATATTTTCGGCATAGGCGTCTATACAATTCGAATGTTAGAGGGGTTTGTTAACTGATTACTACGTGAGGTCCTTTTTTATTTCTTCGAAATATTTGAGAGAATAATAACGCCTATTCGTTGTAAATGTTACTTTTTATACTAAAACGTGAATGGATGCATGAAGAGGTGAAAGTACTGTGTATGTTAAAAATAGTAGTGAAATCGTGGAGATAAAAAGGAAATGAATTGGTTTACATATACACATAGATGGAGGAGAAAACATATAAAACATATAAGGTATTTACACACTTATTCTGAGTCAGACGAGTCTAACATATTGATGACTATTCTCGGCTGAACGAACGACAGTCCATCTTTTTTCCAATAGTCATTTTCCTCTTTTAAGACATGGTCTTCACATTTACACCAATAATCTTTGTCTATCTGCGAGAGGGCGGCATATGTTAGTTCTTTCATATTGCATAGTTTGAAAGTTTTATTTTCAGCTGCCACCTGTCCTTTAACTTTTGCCCAAACGAGTTCAATTGGGTTTAAATGTGAATGATAAGGTGGCAGTCTCAAACACATATGACCATGCTGTTGAATCAACTTGTCTATATGGAATATCTTGGTCTTTTGTGATTTCTTAACAAGGGACAGTAATTCAGGTTTCAGAAACCCCTCGTTAAATGGAATGTCTTCTTTTCTAAGCCAAATCTTTATAGCATCTTTTGTACTCGAAGATGTCGGGATTTTGTCTTCTTCTGCCACAGCGTTGTGGTATGATGCGTTGTCCATTATCAGACAGGATGGTCTGTCTAGGGACGGAAGAAGAGTATTTTCAATCCACTCTCTAAATATGTTACCGTTCATCTCGGTATGATAGTCCCGGTTGTCCGTATAATTGGAAGTGAAAATAAGTTCAGCATTTTTCACTAGCCCATTATGTCTGCTGCCTGCATGTGCCATTATCAGACGTTGTCCTTTTCCACTGGGTACACATCTTTTAATCGTTCCATCTGATAACTGCCATTCCTTTTCACTTGTGTGGTGTGCATTGATCCAAGTTTCATCCACATACACAATATCATAATCTTGATTACGCATTTCCCGTACTTCACGTAAATATTTACTTCTCATAGATACTAAGTGCGGCTTCTCGCAGATGACGTTTCTTCCACTAGCGTACTTCCTAAACGTAAAGCCAATGCTTCTAACAGTTCTCCATAATGTTGATTTCGACACATCAATGTCATTGTGTGTTCTCAGCCGAATTTTCAGTTTTCTTAGTGTCACAGTTTCTTTGGAATTGAACATTCTACAAATCTCTCTTCTAATCACATCCCTGTCAAAACTATCTACTACTTCCTTTCTTCCTTGCGTCCTGGTATTGATTGAACTGAAAATTCCATTAGCTTTGAGTAATTGATGAAATGAGCGTTTACTTAAACCCAAAGCGTGAATAGTTCTCTTTTCAGGATTTGAGAGACTCCGATACAGTTTACCACGCTTAGCTTCTCTGCAGAAATATTTATACATCTTCACTGCCATTGTATGCAGTGTAAGGAACTTGACTTTCATACCCATTGTATTACAGACCTAGAATACCGCAAGATACGCCTATGCACTGAAATACACAATCAGTAGAACGGTAACTGAACGCACCGGAAGGATCAATGTAATGTTCAAAACAGTGCGATAGTGAGCTGAAACACGGGGAAAATCACGTGAAATGCGTTCAAGATGTTAAATCGAAATAGCTCACAAATATGAAGGGGTAAGCCCTCTCAATACACGGTTGGACTAGGAGGTGGTCGATTTTGTATACTTTAAATAAAGAAAATTTAAAACCATAAGTTTGTTAACGAGGAAAAAAAATGTCCCCCTCGGGACATAGCGATCATTAGGTCATATGCAAAGTTGCAACACGAAAGTATAATATGCAAGTGGTGTGCAGAGATAAATTGAATATTGTGTCAAACAGCGGCATTGCCGGAGATGCTACATTGAAATGGGATCCATTGTATCACAACCCTTTCGTATCCTTGACATAGTTTGTGGAGAACTGCTCTTGGGTCATCCAAGTCTGCATTATTCTGGCTCCTAATCGTTGCAACTACTAACAATGCGTCTGTGAAGAAAACAACTTGTCTCTAGGTGCTTTCCTCTGCCATTAGAACCTGTCTGCATTTTTTAAAGCCTCTGACTTTGAAGTTACTTGGGAAACTACACAACTGCTTTTCATAACATTAGAACCCCTGAACATCAGTATTGTTGTAACTTTTCATCAGCAAAGTGTAGCGGCTATGATCAAAGCAGTCAAAGACGATCCCCAGAACAGAGAAGCAGAAATGTAGCATCTCCGTGCGAACACTGAACCGTTCCCAAGATGGACACGAGCGGTCAGAAGAAAGCTTCTTGCAGACTTCGCACCTCTGTGGCAACCGGCAGGCTTGCCCGAAAGACTATGGAACGGGAGAGACGGAGCGCTCAGCGTAGCGGATACGATCTGAGGAATCAGGAAACTCACCGCGAACGAGGCTAGTCTCGCAGGAATTTCACATCCTCGCGCGAGCAGCCTGAGACGAACGAAGATCGGAAGCCAGTCGGGCCATCGCGGTTAGCATGGCGGCTAAATAACTTTGACTTTCCCTGGGATCTGAAGAGGCGCGAAATTTTCACACGACCCATTTAACTTACATTCCCGTTAGATATATACAGAATCTGAAAAGGGCAACTTTATCATTCGTTCTGACAGCATTCTAAGATTCACTAGCATATAGTTAAATTCCTGCTAGATTTCATCTAAATTGTTGGCTATTGGAGTGAATTCTTTTCTGTGCAGACGGTAATTTATACATTAGCTTCGAGTGATCAGTGGTCTAGTTATTTCATTTTTATTTCACTGGATGGTGGTGTAAATTTAAACTTATTAAATAAACCCATTTTCAAAGTTCCAGTGCAAACTAAATGTTACATCTATATGTTAATTTCCTAATACAATAGCCGCGTAAATTAATTTTGCAGCTGTTAAGGGAATTGTGACTTTAATACAGTTTAGTTCTGTATAGATAGATGTGCTTTTAAAATTATTAACCTCACGGAGAGTTTTTTTTCTTGATTTATTAATCAAAGACGCGAGCGCAGAAAATAGTCTAACTGTAAATGTATCGCGCGTTAGATTTTAATATGATTTCATTGCATTTCATGTTTTTTCTATTTGTATCCAGAGTGATCTTTCGAACCTCGCATCCCAGTAATTAGGCAGCATTTAAGCAGCCATTACGCAGCTATAGAATATATATAGAGCCTTGCCGACCCAGTTCGATTACTCCAGTGACATATGAACTTTTTTAAAGCTAAACTTGTGGCGACCTGTTGCGGGTCTCGCTCCTCTGAATTTAACTGAGAACAAAGCCACCCAAGAAACACTTTTAAAATACTAATTCATAAAGTCGTTAAAACTGGAAGCAGAACAGTCGCCAGTAGCAATATTCTACTCATGCTCTCTTTTTGTGAAGAAGAACATAGATTTACCTGAACACTGTCTGTCAAGCATATTCAGTGGATTTTAACACCCCCCCCCCAACCTCCCAAAGAAGAACCTATCTCAGTGTTTTGTAGTTGTGACATTACGGCAAAAGAAAGTTATCTCCACCAGCTGTGCCCATCTTAGAAACCACACCATACCTCACACTTAGCCAAGTGCCTGTGCCAATTATTAGGAACTTTTTATATAAAAAAAACAGTAACCTTTACGCTTCACCGTCTGGCGATTTTTTGAGACTATTAGCTACCAGCCCACCTCGATAAATCTGGGGCCTGACACAGAAGAAATAAAAAGACAATTTCCATTGTTCTACGGTATTATCTGCTGTTGTAAAATTCCTAGGAAGTGCCAGAATTCACCATTTGGTAAGTCTGTGTGTGTGCCTGTGTGCTGGCCAGCCAAGCGTGTTTTTGAATGAAAGGAGATTTAATCTTTTACCCTTATAATTAGTTCGACCTAGTATTAAGGTGTACTGTATTCATTGTTCGGGATTTCTCCTAGCGGGATTGTTTAACTGTGTTTATTTCCCCCTCCCGTAAAATTTGTTGGATAAAGGAAAACATTTGAGAACCCTAGCTTTTCCTCTACCCCCTTATCACTGTAACCCCTTGCCTCAGAGTAATAAATTTACCATTGGGTTAAATTGCCTATCTCTGATCATCATCATCCCCCCCCCCCCCCTTCCTTGTCTTTGGGACTGGGTCTTTTCTGTTAGTAAATACAAGCGGGAAAAGGTGTATGGGGTACTTCTCTTCAAAACCCCCCTCCCCCTTGTTATATTTGTATTCTGTAACCTTTGATTTCTGACTGTAAATTGATAATTATTTGTGACTTGATTTTTTATGATAATAAAAGTATTAAAACTTTATTAGCATTGGTGTCGGCTGGCCCAAATCAAACATTCTCCATATTTGTTATCGTAGTCTGTATTCATATACGTGGTGCGTCAGAATCACCAAATCGGTGTGTGCGCCTGAGCGACTGGAACTGATAAACAATTGTTTGTTCAGAAGAGTGGTAGGAATAGTTTTTGAGAGACAAATATTGTCGTAATAAGAGACTGTCCTTACTCTTCCCAGCACTTGTGAATCTACTACCTGACTTTCCTAAATCCTTATTCCCACAGAGCATTCACTATCATTCTACACTCTAAAGGGACCAATATCCATCAGAACTCTCTCAGAACAAAATTACGACAATAAGCAAGGAAATGTTGTTTTTCAGATCTGCGTTTATTTTGCTTGAAAGAAGTCTGCACAAAAATCACACTGAAATATACAATTACAGACAGAAAGTTTATGAAAAGTTACACAATATTTACGATACATTAAGTAAGATTTTAAGTAAACAAGTAAATAACATTTACAATAAAAAGAAAACCAGCCCGACACATAAATAAGAATCTTCAAATCAAATGTCAAGCTAGTCCTAGTGCGTGTCTCTGAAAGATGGGGAACACCAATTAAGAAGTCGCAGACTTTCATATATGGGTGCTTGCATAAAATAGAAATATGAAAATGGTACAACAAGGTCTTGGTTTGATTTTTAAGGAACATCTTCATTGCACACGGACAACACCTTTAGTGCACCGACCTCTCATCTTACATCACACAAGAAGATCTTCAACACAGTGCACCAACTCCGTTGCACCGGCAAGGATCGAAATGTGTGTATACAGAAATCACACATTCTATAAATGCTTTTGTGATGGGTAGATTTCATAATTTTTTATTTTTGCCAGGGAAGTATGGCATACTTTTTACGATTTCCAACTATCGATTTTTAACTTACGCAACGTGCACTCCTATCGCCCTTATCCGGGAAGGCTAGGCATCAGATTTCCCTACTCAGGTTCAGGATAAATATGACATTATTTAGGAACCGGAGGTTCTGAAAAATTTTCCATCAGTTATATTCCCTCCCTGTACTGGGAACGAACCTGGTACCTTTAGAACTAGAGGCAGACGTAATACCTCTAAGCCACTCCGACCACAGCCTCAAAAAGGCCACCATTGTGGAACAGATGACAAGAATCACAAGTGTCAGTGGAACTGAAAATGAGAAGACGCTCGCGGGAACTTCGTTTGTTTGTTTGTTTCTTTCTTTCTGTTTTTTAAATCAATAGCTGGTGTTACGCTTCCATTTGTACGCAGGTTTGCGTTCACTAGTGAAGGCATCGCCGTGCGCAAATAAATCAGGAACTAAAACGCATCGCTATTGAAACGGCACCCCTGAATTTAATTATGACGTCATTAAAAAAATGTGCCGTCTGCACTTCTGCGTGATCAGAAGTAACGGTCCTTATTCGTTATCTTTTGGATGGTGTTCGTCGATGTGGATGGATGTGGATGGACGTGTTTGCCTGCGAGCTCCTACTTATGTGTTAGATGTCCGATAATCTTCATGCTTCTTTGAGAATGATTGATACTCTGCATGCCATTGATTCAAGTGTACATTGAGAATAAGTACGGTGAACATTGTACTTACTTTTGACGATATCGTCGAATAATATTATTACGGACATACGGACTCACAGAAGACAGATTGCATATTTCTGATTTGTCATAATGGCCAAGCATGGATGGCCTATGAATTATCATGTGCCTGAATTTTACATGATGTGGAGCAATGTCTCAAGTGTTCAATAAATTGTGGAAACTTTACCAGTGAGTAAGCTGCACTCATTCATTGACTCGTAACTGTTATGCGTTCTGTTGGACATTTTATATCTACTGAATTCGCACCCACATATAATGAAAACTAATCGTAACACATGGCTTGTCCACCCTTTGAAAATAAAGTTCGTTCATTCGTACTCTTGCTGCCAGAAGTTGTAGGCTGACCCAGTTGCAAGTTTCTATTTTAAATACAAAAATAATTTGTCTTTGTCTCCCTCGACCTCTCTTTCCATCAGTTTTCCGCCTGAAACTCTGTTCTGAAGCGCTTCTATTTTTTATCACACGTTCAGTAAACTTTGACTGCGTTTCTTAAATTTTCTAAATTCAGAAATTGTTTCCTTAACTTTCCTGTAGTTTAAAAAAAAAATTAATATCTTAGCTGCTCATTTAACTTCTTCTGACAAACCATAACTTTGTTGCACCAGACGCCATTAATGTCATCTAACATTTGAGTAGACCTATGCTGACGCTTCATCTCAATTATGCACCTGCATGTGACAGAGCAAGACAAATTGGCATGATAAAATTCTTGGAAATGTCCAGATAGACAAAAAAAGATCTGACAACAGCCAGGAATATTTACAGAGAACAGAGTGCGGTATGGAGATTAGATAAGAAATAGGAGATTATGAAAAATAAAAACGTAGAGTAATGTAATGCCGTATTTATCTCTGACGTCTTTGTATTAAACACATCATGAGGGTAATCAAAGTTTGACAGCAAAACATCAATAATATCAGATAAGTAGGCGATACAGTTTTATTAACAGTCGACAAGAATATCTAGCTTTTTTTCTATGTATCGATGTCTATATACGTAGTGAATAATATTAATGACATTAAAGTTATGTGATGATTATATTGTGATGTGTGATCACTCTCTTGCTACACTCGCACCGACCCGAACAACAATAAAACTCTTGATTCTAGAGGCAGGGGCTATATTTATTTTTACAGCCCATTCAGTGACAAAGCAAACATTAAACAAATAAACTAGCGAACATAACACCAAACCAAACAAACAAAACAAAACACCCAACAGTGCCCGATGCTAATCTGAAGAAGCAAACAAAGCACAGAATAGTTAAAATCATAATATAATACTGAATGAGAAACACCACGCTCTCACCTGTCAAACTGTCCTACGCCGCCACCTGACACACTCAACTATCACACACACACACACACACACTCATGTGTGTCATCCAATGCGACTAGTAAGGTGTTGTGCGTGGGGCTGGCAATCTCACCATGTAACACAGGTTGCTACGGAAGCCACTACTGCAAGAGCACACACTCAGCTATCACACACACACACATGCATGTCGTCCAAATGAGACTAGTAAGGTGTTGTGCGTGGGGCTGGCAATCTCACCATGTAACACAGGTTGCTACGGAAACCACTACTGCAAGAGCACACACTCAGCTATCACACACACACACACTCATGCATGTCGTCCAATGAGACTAGTAAGGTGTTGTGCGTGGGGCTGGCAATCTCACCATGTAACACAGATTGCTACCGAAACACTACTGCCCTAGCATATGAATACTTAATATGGAGGCAAACCACACTGTTGGCCCCATGCTCCCTCAGGAGCGGAGAAGAGAAATATATACCTTGAAGTGAGCCCACGTGCTCTCACAACCATTCCTCACATAACCATAATTAAATAATCATAAAATGGACATAAAATAATATTCAATTATATGTACAACAAATACTCTCAATAACGAGAATAAACCACCACCTCACAACTGGTCTATCTCAATATTCGTTACTGCATTCGGAAGCATGTCGTATGTGACGACTGGTGCGACTGAGAATCTCATCACACGAAACACATCGTTACCGAAACAAATCACTGCCATAGCATAAAAATGCTTCTTGTCGGCTTGTGATAGACACCAGCCACATTGGTGTTTCCATGCTCCGCCGGGAGCAACCAGAGAAACACATGTCTCAACAAAGGAGTGGCCTCGCGCTCTCCAGAAATCTAAATACATATTCTCACCTCACAGTAACCCATTAAATATATACAGTAGAATTATGATAAGTAGGCTATCGTGAAATACACTCAATTACTTTTACATTAGAAAAATAAAATATAATTATTCTCGACTTAAACCAAACTGGAACTAAATACACAACGTGTCACATGGCGTAACATTATAGGTTTACCACGCGGGGCGTGTTATTCGCCGCTTTTTATACAGTCCTCGCCACGTGGCTACAATCTTGCTATTGTTAATCTTATCTACATTCCCGTGAAATAGCTTCATACTATATCTGCCTTTCTGATAACATTTCTGTCCAGTTTCATGTATAAAATACTCTCCTACTAAATTTGCCCGGTCTGATGGATGAAATACTTGATACTAAATTCTCACATCTGGATTTAGGCTTTGCGTGCCTAATAAAACCTATCAAACATTATTTTCACTCATCTATCATTCTTCAAGACTAAATCATAATGTCCTAAAAAGACATTTCCTTTGGAAACACATCTATCTATTTCACTAAACATTAAAACAGACTCGTGCTGAATATAATTCTAGAATTATATAAAATTAATTCTAATTTAAATTAACTCACGTGCTCAATGCATTTACAGTTTGGCTCTGTCGTCTGTTCTCTCTGGCGGCTGATACTAGGAAAGGTCCGCTGGTAGCTCGCTATCTCTTTTTATAGGCACTAGGCTAATCACTCACTTTACTGCGCTAGGCGTATTAATCTTGACTACTTAAATATCACACGCGATTATCGCTTAGGAATAGCGAAAACACAAATAAAACCTACAGCTATTTAATATAACACAATTCTACACCACAACTTAATTTAAATGCATTATTATGGCATTTTCATCAATCTTCTACTTCAGATTTTTCACAACCCAGGCTCGCGCCGTCACGTGATCTGACAGTCACGTGGGCCGACCGAAAATATATGGGCGACAAACATGCCTTGAACTGAAGTGGGGGTGGGGCCTCAGGGGTGTCTTCCCGGCCCATCACATATCTCCCTCCTGATTTTGTTGTCGTCCCGACAACATCACCACCTCTGGCGCTTCGATCGTAGCCTCTTAGATCGTTGGTGCTGCGTATGACTCTTTCTCTGCGGCGATGCTTTAGGCTGAGCTTCTGTCATCGGTACAACCCGGCTGGGGACTGTCTTGGTCGACATGTCCCTAGTTGTGCTTTGTCGGGCTGGCAGTTGCTGTGGTCTAGAAGATTCGCCTACTTGTGCCGCGTCGCTGCTGGCTTGTGACATCTGCTTGCCAGTGCATGTAGCTGTCGAATCTGTAGGGGGATCGCTCTTGACGTGTTCTGCACTCATTTTGTGTGGACGGTGGCTTACATTCCCCACAGTCTGCTTTTGATGAGTCTCCTCTGCTGAACCTTGATTTGCACTCCCTCCTATCTGCTTAGGACGGGTTTCCTCCCCTAGACGACGCGTAATTTTCTCGGCGCCCTTAGTGTGACAGTTGTCGTGGCCATCTCTTGGCTTGCGCCCTAAAGGCAACCTGGCTGTGGCAGTCCGTCTAGGGAAAGAGCTTCTTGAGGGACAGGCGGCTATCAAATGTTCAGTTGACTTGCATCCAAAGCATCTTTTCAGGAGCGGGCCTTGTGGGCACTTGGCTGCCATGTGGCCTGAGAACTCACCACAATTATAGCACCTTATCTTTCTGGGCTTCCTCTGTGCCATGGGTCGCTTTCTGCTGCCCTTTACACTCTTGACCGCCAATGCCGCATACATAAATTGCTTCCATGCCCTGGACCGATGGTTTGCTGTCAAACTCTACTCTCTCATTTCTCGCCAGACTCCGGAATCCCTTTCTGAAGATCTTGGTCTGATGTACAAATACATCAATACCTCCATCATCTGGCGTGATGAATCCCCATCCCCTGCGGACACTGTACCACTTGCAAACTCCTTTTCGCCTTGTCGGTGCAGCTGCACTGGTCGGTACTGTCAGCTCACTGCTTTCGTTAACAACAGCTTGACTCTCACATACCAGAACATGCACCTCCTCGTCGTGCTTTGGCTGTTCCCGTGGACACACCTCCTTGTCTTGCGTTGGCTGTTCCCGCGGACACACCTCCTCGTTGTGCTTTGGCTGCTTCCGCGGCTGGCATGGTGCTCTCTTTCTCTGCACCTCCTCTTGTGCTGGCGAACTGGACTCTGACATCTGTGCTATCTGGGATTTTAGGAAGGATAACTCTGCTCTGAGTGCCTCCTCCTCCTTCTTAACTTCTGCACTTGCTATCTGGACCCGTGTCTCAGGCTTTTTACTTCCACCATAAACAGCATATTCCCAAGGGAAATTCCTGTTCACCTCACTGACTTGTGGTTGCTCGCTGTAGGCTTTTTTTACAATTTCCAGTAACTTCTCAGGGCTGGCCTTGGCTCCACCTTGTATCCGTAACTCTCTAGATACCATTGGTGTAACGTTGTTCCATATCATGTCTAACTTGTCTTCTGCGCAAAAAGGCGCCACCTTCCACGCGGCTTCCACATCCTCCACAAACTCTTGCCAAGTGGGTCTCCCCTCTCCACTAAATAACCTTATCTCTGGCTCCTCCACGTACAGTACCTTCATATGCGCATTAGCCATCTTGCTGCAGGAATGCACTGCTGGGTGTTTACACTATTTGTTCGTTCGCTGTTTGCTCGGTGTCACTGTCTGCCTTATCCTGCCGACGACGCCAATTGTGGTAGGGTGGGCGAGATAATGATGATGATGATGATGATTATATTGTGATGTGTGATCACTCTCTTGCTACACTCGCACCGACCCGAACAACAATAAAACTCTTGATTCTAGAGGCAGGGGCTATATTTATTTTTACAGCCCATTCAGTGACAAAGCAAACATTAAACAAATAAACTAGCGAACATAACACCAAACCAAACAAAAAAAACACCCAACAGTGCCCGATGCTAATCTGAAGAAGCAAACAAAGCACAGAATAGTTAAAATCATAATATAATACTGAATGAGAAACACCACGCTCTCACCTGTCAAACTGTCCTACGCCGCCACCTGACACACTCAACTATCACACACACACACACACACACTCATGTGTGTCATCCAATGCGACTAGTAAGGTGTTGTGCGTGGGGCTGGCAATCTCACCATGTAACACAGGTTGCTACGGAAACCACTACTGCAAGAGCACACACTCAGCTATCACACACACACACACATGCATGTCGTCCAAATGAGACTAGTAAGGTGTTGTGCGTGGGGCTGGCAATCTCACCATGTAACACAGGTTGCTACGGAAACTACTACTGCAAGAGCACACACTCAGCTATCACACACACACACACTCATGCATGTCGTCCAATGAGACTAGTAAGGTGTTGTGCGTGGGGCTGGCAATCTCACCATGTAACACAGATTGCTACCGAAACACTACTGCCCTAGCATATGAATACTTAATATGGAGGCAAACCACACTGTTGGCCCCATGCTCCCTCAGGAGCGGAGAAGAGAAATATATACCTTGAAGTGAGCCCACGTGCTCTCACAACCATTCCTCACATAACCATAATTAAATAATCATAAAATGGACATAAAATAATATTCAATTATATGTACAACAAATACTCTCAATAACGAGAATAAACCACCACCTCACAACTGGTCTATCTCAATATTCGTTACTGCATTCGGAAGCATGTCGTATGTGACGACTGGTGCGACTGAGAATCTCATCACACGAAACACATCGTTACCGAAACAAATCACTGCCATAGCATAAAAATGCTTCTTGTCGGCTTGTGATAGACACCAGCCACATTGGTGTTTCCATGCTCCGCCGGGAGCAACCAGAGAAACACATGTCTCAACAAAGGAGTGGCCTCGCGCTCTCCAGAAATCTAAATACATATTCTCACCTCACAGTAACCCATTAAATATATACAGTAGAATTATGATATAGTAGGCTATCGTGAAATACACTCAATTACTTTTACATTAGAAAAATAAAATATAATTATTCTCGACTTAAACCAAACTGGAACTAAATACACAACGTGTCACATGGCGTAACATTATAGGTTTACCACGCGGGGCGTGTTATTCGCCGCTTTTTATACAGTCCTCGCCACGTGGCTACAATCTTGCTATTGTTAATCTTATCTACATTCCCGTGAAATAGCTTCATACTATATCTGCCTTTCTGATAACATTTCTGTCCAGTTTCATGTATAAAATACTCTCCTACTAAATTTGCCCGGTCTGATGGATGAAATACTTGATACTAAATTCTCACATCTGGATTTAGGCTTTGCGTGCCTAATAAAACCTATCAAACATTATTTTCACTCATCTATCATTCTTCAAGACTAAATCATAATGTCCTAAAAAGACATTTCCTTTGGAAACACATCTATCTATTTCACTAAACATTAAAACAGACTCGTGCTGAATATAATTCTAGAATTATATAAAATTAATTCTAATTTAAATTAACTCACGTGCTCAATGCATTTACAGTTTGGCTCTGTCGTCTGTTCTCTCTGGCGGCTGATACTAGGAAAGGTCCGCTGGTAGCTCGCTATCTCTTTTTATAGGCACTAGGCTAATCACTCACTTTACTGCGCTAGGCGTATTAATCTTGACTACTTAAATATCACACGCGATTATCGCTTAGGAATAGCGAAAACACAAATAAAACCTACAGCTATTTAATATAACACAATTCTACACCACAACTTAATTTAAATGCATTATTATGGCATTTTCATCAATCTTCTACTTCAGATTTTTCACAACCCAGGCTCGCGCCGTCACGTGATCTGACAGTCACGTGGGCCGACCGAAAATATATGGGCGACAAACATGCCTTGAACTGAAGTGGGGGTGGGGCCTCAGGGGTGTCTTCCCGGCCCCAGGCTGTAGTGTCACACTTAAATGGATACCAGCGCATGTTGGTATAGCAGGAAATGAGCTTGCAGACACGGAAGCCAAATGGGGAAGAACTAGTTATAACAAAATAGACGTAGGCCTAGGGACATTTGAAATTAAGAGCTTAATTGCACAAACAATAAACAAACAATGGATAATAGCATGGGACCAAAGTAAAAAAGGAAGACACCCATATACAGTCCTAAGAAAAAAAAAACCAAGCCAAAAATGTCAAATACAAGTTGAACTAAAATTAGAAATTATTGAAACAAAATTGCTAAGGCTCAAGCTTGGAACTAGATATTTCATGATAGAGGAGCCCATGTGTGAAGAGTGTGAAGAACCAAATACTATTAGACAGTTTCTTATGGACTGCAAGAAATATAACCAGCACATGCTAAACATTAAGACATACTGCAATAACCCATAAGGCAGAAATGAGTGTTGCAAATCTTATAGGCTTTAAGACCCCACCAGAAATACAAACGTTAATAAAACATTATATTACAAAAAACAAAAGCTAACATATAAAAAAATTTGCATGCTAGCCAGTAGTTTACTGTGGTAGGTTCCCCCAGATAAATAAGGAGTGACTATAAATAAACCTCCAATCAATATTAAATGCATACCACTATAGAGACAGCCATTTTTTGAACAATACAACAATCTAAACTTTAACTAACATGTAAAAACATCAACGAGAGGAATAATACAACACAGAGCATAAAATGAATACAATCAAGAAAATACCCCAATCAATGAAACGCGTCCAGATATAACGAACAGTTCCATGGTAGATGGTAGCAAACACCAAATAAAAAAAAAAATATATGACATTAGGGTCGTCTTCGTGGCGGGAGGGCAAGAGAAAGGATCATTAGTAAGAAAAGAACTTCTCCTGGATGCAGGGTTAAAATCAGCGACGTAACAAGCTTTTATTCACAAGTAAGCACAGACATAATGATCAGTAACGATGACAGTATGCCAGCTTGGACGTCTGTTTACCCAGCAGACATCATTCGATATTCGGTGGGAAACAATATAACCAGTGTCTCCTTGCACTTGACTGCACAGATACATTTGTGAAAATATTCTTTTGAGAGGTGAAAAGGAACAGATGATGTTGATGTAAAAATATGTTTGGCAACACATTAAAAGCTTTCAGGGAAAGCATCCACCGGTCCAATGTCCTTGCACGTTTGTGAAATTTAGCATCAGAATGTACGGCAACCTCAGAAATGAGTTATCTGAGTAAAGTGGTTGAAGTAACAAGAAGAGACATGGTCCGCAATCAGAAGATACGGCAAGGCCTGAAAACACATCCCCTGCAGACCCAAGTAGAGCAGTCCCACCAACTATACTGTTAAAAAAAAAAAAACGCATAGCTACTGAAGGCACACACATAGCCATAATTTTGACATTCAATAACTTTTTTAATTTAATGAGTTAATTGTTCAAATTGCACACAAGACATTGACGTATCGTTGCGTATCGTTGCGCATTCAAGCCTCCTTCAATGTGCACCAATTGACTCCTTCCGTTGTAACTGATCATTCCCCACACCATTGCACCTCCACCACCGTGCGGCAATTTTGGGCAAAACGTTCATTTCGCCTACGGTAGACCCTACGCTGTCTATCATGACGCTGCAACAAAAAGAAAGATTTATCACTAAACCAGACACGTCTCCATTGATTGTCAGCTGCCCAGGGACGATGCTGGTTGGCCCCAAAAAGTCGATTTTGGCCATGGCGGCGCGTAAGGACAGGTCCTCGGTGAGATCGTTGTGCCCAAAGTCCATCGTCATGCAGTCTATTCCGGACAGTTTGATCAGACACATGACGTCCTGCAGGCAAAGACTGGGCAGTTGAGGAAGCTGTTGTAAACCTGTCTCTGAGGTGACGAAGCCGAATAAAGCGATCCTCCGCTGCTATTGTCACTCTGGTCGTCCACTGCGATGCCGGTCTTCAACTGAGCCTGTGGCTTGGAACCGGTGCCAAAGTCGACTGATGGTACTCTGATGCACGTTTAGATGCCTGGCAACCTGACTTTGACTTTCGCCTGCATGCAGTCGGCCAATAGCAATGTTCCTTAAATTTATCGATAGAGACGCCATAAATGTCTGCTTGAAAATGAACTGAATTTTATTTTGTGTAGCGTTATCCTTTTATAGGGTTTCAGTTGCGTAGTCAGTGAATAGTATTCACCCCAAATTTTATTGCTTTCACGTGCGCGCAACATGAGCTGTGGTCAAAAATTGCGTCATAAACACTATTGACCACTGCGTTGTAACGATTACAAAAACGAACGCAATTCAGGTCAACACGTGCATTTGACACTGTAAATAACATTTGAGGCTGGTTTTTATATACCCTAGCGCCAAATTTTACTTAAAAAGGTAAAGGAACCCGTTACACGCCCATTGAGGCATATTGGGAATATGGTGTTAGGCCCATATTATCTTGACCGTCGGCACACGAGGGGTGATGTGGTCGGCATCACGCCGGCTGCCTTAACCTTCCCAGAGTAGCTCTGGTACCCATTTGGGGCTGGGTCGACCCAGGAGCCGTTTGTGGCCTAAAAATTTTCCGCCTCATCTGGGGATCGAACCATAGACCACTGCGTTAGGAAGCCAGTGCACTAACCACTATGCTACCGCGGCTCCAAATTTTACTTACAAACTCATAAAAACGCGCCCTCGGATAGCTATGTGTTTCTTTTTTTTTAACAGTATACAATGGTTTGGCTATGTCTGCAGAATGGGAGAAGATCGGCTACCACGACAAGTATGAGAAATTAAGAGCCAGGGATCCAGACCTCTAGGGCGACCTAAAGTCCGCTGGTAGGACAACATTAGACAATCTCTGAAGGATCAAGGACTACATTCGAACCAGGCCAGGAAGACAGCCGATAGGATAGTATGACGTTCTCTCTGGCCAACGTCTACACCCAAATGTAGAAGAGGAATGACTAAGTAAGTAAGTACCGGTACTAATGTACGGCCATATGTTCATTTCTTTGTATCCCGTGTAGTTTTTATATTTTGCGAAGGCTCCAGTTTATGGATGTCTATCTTTTTGTTCCACTGGAGACTCAAGAGTATTTGGAAGTTTGACTTTACTTTAACTTACCCGGCCCACTCTTGCCGGGAATCGTAGTGAGGTGCTGACATTTTCCATCTGAAGCCACGTGTGTTGCAATGGCTAGAAATTATGTGATGTTGTCTGTTCATCTGTTGCTTGGTTTTCCATGTGACTTGAAACCAGATCTTCTACTGTTGTAGTCGCGCAGTGGTAATTTATCGGATACCTTTCTCATAAGATGGTCAAACCACTTAATTTTCTGTCTGTCTATATGGATTGACTTGACATTTAATTTCAAGATTCTTATTTTTATGTTGGATTTGATTTCTCTTGATTTCCACATGTTTCCCAATGCAATGAAAGACCCTCTAGCTTTTTTTGTACTCTCACTTTGATTTCAAAGTTAGGTAATTTCTTTGCGTTGTTTTTTTTTCGCGTTTAGTATTTTTTATATTAATTTATTATTTACTTGTATCTGCTGTGCTTTTATCATGTTCTCATAGCATTTCTACAATTATCGTCTTAATTCCTTGTTGGTGACTATGGCTGACGAAGGTATAATCCGAAACGCTCCACGTTTCTGGTGTATAGTTAATTTGTGTAAATTAACTATAGTGATATTTGTTTTGTTAGCTTTTTGTTTACCATCTACCTGATTCAACAGTATGTCCTGAACGATCGAATGAAGCCTAACAAGAACTGAAAATGTCCGAAGAATTTTGTTTTTCAGTGAGTTGGCCACGTAATTAATCTATTTTTCTTCCTTCTCTGTTTCAGAGGCGTTACTCACAAGATTACCTCTAGGGTTTCCTTTGATATTGTTCTAGATGTTCCGGTTATAGTACACAACGTTTGATGTTTTATCCAGTCCAACTTTATTTCGAGTAAAAAAATTTTTTTACTGGAGTCAGCTTTTCAACCAACGAACGTTACTCGATAAACTCGAGATATTTCGGAATAACTCCCTAGTCGCAGACAGGAAACAAAGACGACTCATTGGCTGACATGACACGAGGAACAAGAATACGAGACGTGAAAACAGATAACTAGCACTTTGTTATTCTTTTTTGCTTTCTTTATTAACCATTTTAATTTTGTCACTGCGAGCCGTGGTGTCGTGTTCTATTGTTATATAATCAATTCCAGATTTTTCCGATGATCTGGCTTGTCTATCCCATAACTGTAACCAGAAGCAAGACAGAATGAGAATAATTGATGGGGTCATAGCAACTGGGTTTGAAAATACACAGAGACAAGACATTCGTTATAAGAATAAATGCGATTAACGAAAACCAGATTGCAGTGGGAGATACATTCCTACAAGGTTAAGAATCATGCGTATATCATGGCAGCGATACAGGCACAGCTACAAGACCAATGTTAACCAAGACAAGATTTTATTGCATTACTTTCTTCCTTCTTCCTACCCAACCCCCACCTCCACCCTGAAGGCACATATACGTAAATATACGTTAATGTCGAAAATGATACATCAAATAAATATCACTGTTATAAAAAAAAAAAAAAAAGTTTATTTCTTAACAAAACCAGCCGACGTCTTTATCAGGTTTTCTGTACGCACGATTTTTCTTTTTTACCGCGTGTACATGTATATATTATTCGTTGTTATAAGAAGGTAAAAGTTGGGTGTAGTTCGGGGGGGAGGGGGGGGGGGGTCTCCGAAGAGACAAAGAAATATTAGGACTACTGGACTTTCAGACATATCGTACAATGAGACTTCTTCTTCTTCTTGCGATCGCATCTTTGATATTTACACCGTCAGATGAGTTCTCATGATGAACTCGACCGTTGGAGTTTCTCTTTAGCTCCGTACAGCTTTGAATTTAGTGTTGAGTCAGTGGGCCAGTATATCTTTCTTAACTGGTCGTACAGAGGACAATCCTGTAGAACATGCTCAGTAGTTTGTTCGTTTAATCCACATGTGCACAGTGGTGAAGCAGACAATCGTAGCTTGTACACGTGTTTATTCAGTTTGTTATGCCCTGTCCGGAGGCGAAAAATGGTGATCTGTCCCTGCCGGTCAAGAGTGTGGTAGTCGTCGTTGGGTTGATTCTGTTCTCTTCTGATAGTCTGGATAGCTCTCTTTTTCTCAAAGTATGTGACTTCATTATGTTCTTGTTCACATTCTCCTCCCTTTTTTGCAAGTTTATCTGCCTTTTCATTTCCGGGTACACCACAATGAGATGGTACCCACTGAAGTATGGTTCTCTTTTTGGCAGCTACCTTGCTTAGTTCATTTCTCAGATGCGGGAGTTCACCACTCTTGAGAGCTTGCAGTACAGACAGTGCATCTGTGAGGATGACTACCTGGTGGCAGTCAGAGTTGGTGTTATAAATCATATTTGCAGCTTGCTCTAGAGCTTGAACCTCAGCTGTATAGTTGGAACAGAATTTACCAGTGGGAATATGCCTAGTCTCTTAGTGGTTGGTCGGCGTCTGTGGCCTAATGGATATGAACGCAGTTTCATAATCCAGATATACCAGGTTCGAAACCTGCTGCAGGCGGTTTGGTAGCAGATCGCTTTGTGTGGATTTTTAACAATGGTATAAGCGCCGTACCGTTCAGAAAGCAATGGCAAACTACTGAATGAAAAAAATTGCCTAGAAAAATCACAAACAGCCAATAAAAGCTGGGGTTGATTGCCACGTCCTGTAAAGGATAAGCAACTAACTTAACTTAGTGGTTGTCAGGATATGAGATAAAGATACCGGCGCCTCCATTCTTTACAGCACTTGTTGCTGATCCATCTATGTAGGCATGTATCCATGATTGTTAGGGATAGCTTTCTTGGATCATACTCAATGTAGCAGTTCGTTTTTGCAGATCATTATGCTCATATCCAATTGTGAGACCACTGATTGATGTATTAATCTGGAGGGTACTGCTGGTCTGTTCCAGTGGTACATGGTATAGGGTCGGCTTCAGCGGTGTTGTCTTCATGTCTTCTTGATGCTGTCTGTTAGGTCTTTTTCCCCGATGGACAAAGCTGCTACGTTTTAGACGTCACAATGCCAGATCATCTATTCTTGCCTTCATTGGGTGCGTTAGCATTCTGTTGTACTTTTCCATCTGGATCATGCTTTTGGTGTCTCTTCTATAGGACAATGTCTGTAGTCTAGCAGCTTTCTGCATCTCTGTTATTGGTGTAGTTTTCATGGCTCCTGTAATGAGCCTGAGAGCTTGATTTTGCACCTTGTCCAAAGACTGCAGATGTGAGTTAGCAGCTGATGACCATGCTGCTGAGCTAAACTCTAAGTGTGGGCTTATTACTCCATTATAAATCTTCTTTAGATTTCGTTCATTTGCTCCCCAGTTGGTACCTGCTAATTTTCTGAGTATGCCTAGTCGTCTTCGGGCCTTTCCTTCTGCATTTTCAATATGCTTATTCCATGTAAGCTTTTGGTCAAATGTCACCCCAAGATAGGTGGGGTAGCTTTCTTCCTTGATCATGGTTGTCCCTAGGTGTATGTTAGCTGCTTTGTCCTTGGCGGAGAGGGAGAACAGCGTTGTGGAGGTTTTGTCTGTGTTTGTTGTGATAAGCAATTTCTCTGCCCATGACATTAGCCTGTCTGCTGCCCGCTGCATTCTATAATTTGCTGTGGTGACGTATTCATCGGCGCACCAGAGTACTAGGTCGTCTGCATTTAAGGCAGCTTTCACTCCAGCGGGGAGATCTTTTACCAGGTCATTGATGTAAACAAGGAAGAGTGTTGGAGAAATTACTCCTCCTTGAGGTACCCCCTGATAGAGCAACACTTTTCTGCTCTGCAGACCATCAAGGGCGACTCTAATTCTCCTGTTGTGCAAATATGACTGGATCCATCTTATCATGTTGCCTTGGATTCCACTTCTCCTAAGTTTTGCAATAAGGCCATCTTTCCCCACCTTGTCAAAGGCCTGCTTGAAGTCGACCCAGATCGTTAGGACTTTTTTCTTCTCCTGGAAAGCATCTTCTACTACTTGAGACACGTAGGTAACTTGGTCTTCTATACTGTAGCATTCTCTAAATCCAGCTTGCTCCGGCACCTGGATCTGCTCAGACTCTAAATACCATTTCAATCTGTGGTTTACTATTCGTTCCATAGTCTTCCCAACACAGCTTGTGAGTCTTATTGGCCGGTAACTTGCAGCCTTGGTCTTACATTTCTCTTTCTTTAGTTTGGGTATTGTGATGGCTTCTCTCCATACTTGGGGTACCGTTCCTTCCACCCAGCTGTGGTTGAATACCTCAAGCAGTTTTGTCTTTGCTGCTGAGCTCAGATTTATTAGCATTTCGTTGCTGATTTCGTCTGGGCCGGGTGACATTTGGACCTTAAGCTTGGAAAAAGCGTTCTGTAGTTCTCCTAGTGTGATGGGTTCCCTCATTGAGGCAGGAGTATCTGTCTGTCCCATGGTCACCCGTATTTCTTTCCTTATCTCTCCCTGTTGGTCTTTGTAAATGTTTAAGTTGCTTTCTGAACTGTATCTTCTAGCAAACAGGTCTGCAGCTTGTTTTCCTCTGAGAATTTTGCAACCTTCATCCAATGTGATAGTCTGCCTAGAGGAAGAACACTCTTTTAGAGATTTAACTAATCTCCAAAGTTTCTTGCCGTCTTTCGCAAGGTTCAGCGCCGCCGTTTTATTTCTCCAACTTTTCCGTTTTTCTTCTAGCTTTGTTCTCTGAAACTCTGCTACAGCCATTTTCCATTTGTTGTGCGTTTCAAGTGAAGCCTGAGACTCTGCGTCCTTTCTAGCCCTGTCCATAGCTTCCTGACGTTCTTGGAGTGTGCTGGACCAGTATGGTATGTAGTTACACCGGAATCCTTTGGGAATGGTTTAATTTGCAGCTTGAAGTGTGCATCTGTTGAAGTCTTTTACCACTTCATTAATGTCTCTGTTCTGTACCTTGAGGTCAGACAGCAGCGTATTCACCTGATGTCTGAATAAACCCCAGTTGGCTTTTTTTGTAATTCCATCTTGAAATGGTTGGGCCTGTACTGAGAGTTACACTCTGGACTGTAAGAAAGATAGGGCAATGGTCGCTTCCTCCTAGTTGGTCTCCTACTTCTCTACTAATGAGTCCAGCTATATCTGGGGTGGCGAAGGCAAGATCTGGAGTTGAAGTTGTGTGCCATCCTCTAGAGTAGAAGGTAGGAGTATCTGTTACAGTATTGACTAGGATTAGGGAGTGGTCATCTTGCCATATTTCAACCTCTTCACCTCTGTGATCTAGATGGTTATAGCCCCAGCTCTGGGAGTGGTTATTAAAGTCTTCAACTGTTATAAAGTTGGTGGCTGGTACCTGTATAGTGCTGAGACTCAGGGGTTTGTTGTTTGGACAGTAATAGTTCAGAAGTTCTATTTCCATCTTGTCTACCTTTAGCTGCAAGAGCTGATATTCTGCTCAATCCATGTAAGTTTTCCTTTCATGTGCATGAATGTAATTCCTTACAAGTGTAAGTACTCCTCCTTTTCGTCTATCTTGTCTGTCGGATCTGAAGCATTGGTATCCCCTTATTTTAAAGGTTTGATCTACTTTCAAGTGAGTCTCTTGGATACAGCAAACACGTGACTTGATTCTCATACAAGATGTTTTCCAACTCCATCTTTTTGCTGTATCCAGCCTGCTTGCTGTTCACTCCCTCTGCATTCCAGTGCATTATGACAAGTGGCACTCTGGGTTTCTTTCTTTCTGTTTTGTTTTTGTCAGTAGCTCTCCTCCGCCGTCTCCTGACTCAACAAGACGGTCTAGAGGGTGGGCTCTGTCGAGGCTCAGAGCCCAGCACTGCATCTGCCTGGTGGAGCTCCACAGGGCTTGGTTTTAATCTGCCTGTCCCGCCATCTCTTTTGGACAGGTCTTTGAAAATGAGGAAAAGATAGTTTACATAAAAAAAATTAACTAAAATGTGTGGACACTTTGTCCAATAAGTATAATTTCACTCTATCTCTCCTGTTGGTGTATTCACAGATTACAACTTTATTATCTAATAGTGTTTGTCACTTGTTAGGAAGGGCTGTAGTTTCATCACCCCCCCCCCCCATAAAATCCTGGGTATGATTGGAAATACCAAAGTTTATTATAATTGAAGTGTCAGATATATCCAGATGCTAACACATCACCTGGGATTCTTTGTAGAAGGATAATTAAGTATGTAGTTGCAGAAAATATAGATATATCAGCCCACACAAGCTCCTCCAGCTATCTGTTGACAGCATAAACGTTTTACCGGAGACTTGTTCGCGTTACACTCACTCATCAGGTTTCCTGTCACCGGCTGGTAACAGGAAATAAAACCTCTGCAATAAAAAGACACCCTGGCCTTTTTATATCTGATCACACTTTATTATTATTATTTACATATGGTGGTATGGGGTCAGCCTCGCGTGCATACAGGTGCAATCGCCCCTAATTTTATATGACTCCCACCTTGCTGTGACCACACCTCAGGTCTCTATGGCAGATACGCTACTGTACTTTTACATAGTTTTCCTCAATACAATAACGTGGAGTAACCACATTTCCTTTTGTATGATTTGCTCTTTTTTTTTAAATTATAAACGCTCCAGGCATGTTGAAAAATCATGACAGTGTTCATGGAACAAACGGAGGCTTACTATACATAACAAATTCTACAATATACAATAGATTTTAAAAGGACTCAACAATCATGCTCTCGGCATGTCCTTAGGTGTTTCACTTTTCAAAGCAGTACTCTTAACTTTGAGTCATAGAAAGGGTAACATCGTTGTCAATAAACATATTCATAACATAAAGCATTCTTACCACAATTTTCAAGATATCAACACATGTGACTTGTAAAGAATGCTCAGCTGACCCCGCCCAGTTCACTGCGAAATTAATATTTTACTTTATAATTAACCAGCTGAATAGCGTATTTGATAGAAAAAGTTTTTGTCATGAATAGCTGGGATGAGCATTGACCTTTCTTTTTGTAATATCTATAAGTTACTGGCCAATGGAAAACTTGCGACTACCAGTTCAGAATAAAATGAGTTTTAGAACGTTTTTAGTTACATTTTTCCTATCTCTCCCCTTTCACTCCTATACCAACTAATAGAATTTGAATTATTACCATGCTTTTTTTTTTTTAAACTAGCGTGCCCACTAACGTTATGAAAAAAACAAGCAGGAACCACAGTCTGTCCGTCTTAGTGTTATTAGACAGCTAGTATTATCTCAATAACTTGGCTAATAATTGGACTACCATATATTTTAAAACATATTTGGGCTCAGGAGATACTAAGCTATAATAATATGTGATTTTTATGGTCAGTTTCATTATGGTTTAGATTTTCAATTTTGTCACTGTCAATCGTCAAATATAAATTTTACACAAGTCGGCCATCTTCCCCCTCTCATCTCTCTCTAGCATTTTTATTCAAATAACTAACTTGTTTGAGTGACGTCAGAAATACATTACTCGGCGAGAATTTAAACTGTCTGTGTGTATATATCATCGGGCCAATCCCACAGCGTGTCAAGCGAAGCGGGGTTTTGCGCGGCGGGTGTTAGAATTGGCGTTAATTATTACTGTTGTCTCGTGTTACACTACCAAAAATGTAAGGATTACTACAATTAAAGGAGTTAAAGTTAAAGTATTACGTTAATTCAGACAGTAGTTTGGCGGCACCTCGTTAATTATAAGTCTTGCCGCAGTCTCTATCAGATCGGGCAAAATGTTAAAAATGTTTATTGTACGTCACAAGGAAAGCGAGTAGGTTTATACGGCGGGATCGTTTCTAAGTATAACCATGGCACAAAATTCAGCGCGATGCTGGCGTGTGAGATGCTTATAGTCAGACACATACGGGCGGGGTTATTTATTATCATAGGACTAAAATCTTACTAAAATGAGCGATTATCTCGCAGATTTTACTACAGCCTTCTGGTCCAGTATCGACGACTTCAGCACCTCTTCAATGGGAGAGTGGGCTCATCCCTGTCCCAACTGGCTGGGAAAATGATTTCGCCTGAACCTCGTCTGCTGTCCCATCCAGCTTCCCGCTAGGGATTGAAACCCCCACCTTCAGCTGGATTACTGGGGAGAACAGGGTCCGCCGCTTGTAGGTGAGGTAGGCTTGAGCATGAGAATCAAATCGTTACCTCGTTGTGTAGGCACAAGAAAATTTTGGTTGTGGTGAAATAATGCCCATTTTGGGTTTTTGAATAAACTTAAATAATTTATTTCTCCCTAACTGCAGATAATAAAAAGAAAAGGGATATCTTGAATTATAGCGCTGATATTGCTAAACACATAAACATAAAGGTTCCCTCATAATAATATTATCTTAACTTAGTAAAATTTAATTTAGTGATATTTTCATATCAGGGTAAAGGCACATTTAATTACTTAAAAATTAGCCAGATGAAAAGGCTAAGGAATAATTAAAGGAAACCTATATAGGACGATAGAGGGCAATTGGCCGTTTAATTATCACTTTTGATAATTAAAATCGGTCTATAAATAACTAAGATATAATATACAAATTTAGTCAGATTAACAAACACACTTAAAATCGCTCAAGTTTATAGTTAACTTTCTTGACTCGTCTTCTGATTGGTTGAGGGTAGGGTGATAAAAATTAACACCTCCTTGTAAAATCAGGCCATTGTATTTTGAAAAGCCATGCCAAGCTGACATCAGCGGGAAGACTTTGTGACCAAGCCTTTGCCGCCTGGACTAGAAAGCAGTGTTAAAACCTTTTTACTGCTAGTCAAGCTTGTGTATGTGATTATTCTTTACTTGGGGGTAAGACAGATAATTTTATTTGTATATTTTATTAACATGTAACAGGCTTTGTGTGTGCCATAGTTTTATTTCGATTCTGCCTAGATGGGAGAGTTTGTATCACGATGACCTAAGTAGGAATGTACCTAGGCAGACTTATTGGGAAGTGAAATAAATGTGTAAAAATGTTTGGCAATTGGCCTTACAAAATTGCGACTGTAAGTGAGTGTTAATAAATTGATATCGGCTTCTGGAGTGCCACAATGTTTAAATATTATATAAAATCATGTAGGGAATGTTAGAACGAAGTTATCAACAGGTTACAGTGCTAGAATATGCACACCATGACTAGTGTATGGGAGACAAACCCGAATGATGGACATTGGCTTTGAATCAACACTGAAGAAGAGTGATTACACGAAACTGATTGTAGACAACGGAATTTAAAGTCTGGTGCAATTTGTTAGCACAATGGGCTGACCCAGGTAAGCTTTAGATTGATTAGGGATGAAAGAGATGAGACAGGTCTACAAGGGATGGATTATTCTTATTCCAGGTTGAATTACCAAGTACTACGTTGCTGCCATAACCTGGGTGAAGAACATATGGGAGTGAGTGCTCATGATACAGTTTGAAGCCAAAACCCTTATCTTCATCTAGAAGGCGCAACTTTTGGTGATGCTGAATTACTTGAGAAACCAGCAGCAACTATATTTTACCAGATAAGTCCGTTAGCCGGCTCTGGCGGTTCATCCCAAAAACCACAGTTCATAACTTATTTTTCCTGGGGAATGAACTCATGTCCTCCAAAATCACAACACAAACTACCATTCCCCCATTCACCAATTCCACCCCTCCAACCCCATTGACATATTGCAAACATTATCCTAGACACTTAGCCACATAATATAACTTATAACTTTACACTGGGTGAGATCAGAAGAGGTAGCGGATAGGGACCCTGAGAAATACATCATCATCATTCTTTACTCAGGGAACTTACATAGCTTGACCTCACCTTGTTAACCTTTAATTTTATTAACATCAAAACCTCTTATCACACTATCCTATATATAAAATCCCAGCTTGTTATGTCAGTAAGGGATGCAACTGTGGTTGAAAGTTAGATATTAATTGTATTGTTTCCCTTATATGTAGTCTCCCGAAAATAGTAACACGTACCAAAGAAGAATGCGCAAATGACGGTGTGCACAAAAATATATTTATAGAATGTGTGATCCGTAGTTTGAATAAGTAAAATTGCCGTTATGTATTTGTGCTTTTGAATTTAATTCCCGTGTTATGACGGGCTTTTACACTAGTCCTATATATAAAATCCCAGCTTTTTCTGTCAGTGCGTAACGCTAAGGGATGCAACTTTGGTTAAAAGTTAGACATTAATTGTATTGTCTCCCTTATATGTACTCTCCCGAAAATAATAACACTTACCAAAGAAGAATGCGCAAATGACGGTGTGCACAAAAATATTTATAGAATGTGTTATCCCGTATACACACATTGGGATCCTCGCTGCTGCTACGTAGTTCGTGTACTGTGGTGATGCACAGTGGTTTTTAAAAATACTTTTGAATAAGTAAAATTGCCGTTAGGTACAGATGCTTTTGAATGTAATTCCCGTCTTTTATGACGGGCTTTTACACTAGTATAGAAATAAAGTGCTGCAGAAACCACCGTGCAGGAGGAGCATGTGAATTCTTGGTGTATAATTCCTTCAAGTGGACCAGCTGCAGTGGTGACTCCATGCTCCGTAAGGATCGCTAAGGATCAATGATGATGGAGAAAGTAGAAGAGGTTCTAAAGCAGGGGTCGGCAACTGGCCGATCGATCTACCTTTAGATCCCAGGGTATATTTGGTAGATCTCTTGCTGGCGGAAGGGTGAAAGCAAGAATTTTTCACCCAGGTAAATTGCGAACACACCCTTTCCTTCTGGCACTTAAAAGTACGGTATCGTCATGTTTTCATGTACTTTTACAATATTCCCAGTGAAAACCCACAAACTAGTTTACAAAAATTCACTCTGTTGTGTACTGATTAAGATTGGAAGCGATCTTTTGTTTGAAGTGAAGTTAACATTCCGTAAAATATCATTTATAGCACGTTTCACTAGCTTTGCCCAACTTCAAAATGCTATATCTCAGCGAATAAGTATAACGCATATAAGTGAAATTTTGTGTGTGAATTTGAAATGGTATAGACCCTATGAATTAAATTTTTCATTAAAATGCGGCCATTGGTTTCAATTTTCGTCTCTTTGCGATATAATATAAAATCCTACTTGCCAACACACATCACACGCACACATATTGAAATGTCTACAGTAAATTATACGACCTCATTTGCACATTTTTGGTTTATCACGCAATTGGCATGATTTTTGAGTGAAATTGCGTGAAATCGCACTTCTTGAACATAAAACAGTTTATATCCGGTGCAACGCACACATTGTCAATCAGAGGTGTGTCTACAAAAATTATTGTGTGGTTAAGAAGGAAAAATGAGTCTGCGAGTACATTTTATGACATTACAGCAAATCACAAATAGGATTTTTAAGTATTTCTGCAATGAAGCTACTCGAGGAAAACTATATCATTCTATTTCAAACCCACAAAAGAGGACTATTCACGCCTTGGCGATAAGCAAACGATCATTGCACCGCTGGATAGCGACATCTGAAATATCTAATTCCAGTGTTTTACACACGAAAATTAGGCCAAGAGTGGTGGATAATTTTGACAGAGAATTGATCCGCAGAGAAATTTGCCATATGTTTCACAATAATGAGGCAGTGACTTTAAGGAAATTGAAAATTTGGTTAGGAAAGAATAATGACATTGATATTTCCAAATCTACGCTATGGAGGACTAATAGGAGTTTGGGATTCACTTTTAGAAAATATGTTGGTGGTAGAAACCTTATTTGTAAGAAGCCTCATATAGTTGCAACGAGAAGCAAATATTTACGCGAGGTCAGAGAAATGAGAAGAGATTGTTATGATTTTGTGTATTTAGATGAAACTTGGATCAATGCGCACCACAGTAATGAACGAGAATGGCAATCATCTGATGGAACAACTAAGAGACTAGTACCAAGCAGCAAAGGACAGCGCCTAATAATTGCACATGCAGGAAGCAGCCATCATGGGCTTCTAAATAATACTGAACTCATATTTGTTTCAAAATCCACAGATAATAGGGATTATCATACAGAGATGAATGGCAAGATATTTCAAGATTGGATTGGGAATCATGTACTTCCTTCATTGGATAGACCGTCGTGTTTGATAATGGACAATGCTTCATATCACAACGTTGTGGCACCAGAAGATAAAGTTCCTAATTCATCAAGTACTAAAGATGTAATAAAGATTTGGCTGACCAAAAACAACATTCCATTCAACGAAATGTCCCTGCAGCCTGAATTACTTGAAATTGTAAAAAATACACAGCATACAAAGATATTTCACATAGACAAGGCAATCCATGAACATGGTCACAGATGTTTAAGATTGCCTCCTTACCATTCTCATTTAAACCCAATAGAATTAGTCTGGGCTAAAATTAAGGAACAGGTAGCAACAGAAAATAGGACGTTCAAATTAAAAGATGTTGAAATACTTACAAAAGCCGCCATCTCCAATATAGCCAGGGATTATTGGAAGAAATGTGAGAACCATGTGTTACAAGAGGAAGAGGAATATTGGACGAATGATGGTTTGTCCTTCATTCAGCCGAGATTGATTTTCAATTTCTCAGAGACATCTGATTATGATTCGAATGAAGTTTAATTTCTTTAAAGATGACCTTACCGCTATTTACAAGCACATTAGAGGAGCAACGTTCCATTATGATATTTGTGAACCGCAAAGAGATGATACCCATTGAAATAATTAGATCAAGGAAGGTCCAGTATGGTAGCGCATTAAATGTCAATGACAAACAATGTCACGAGTATCTCGCATGCAGATCATTTAAGAAATCATCTTCAACACGTATTCAATTGCAAACGTGATGGCCACATTATTGTAATAGTAGACACGTCTATGCCTAATCAATTCACAGAATCTGTGCATGAAGTGGTAAAATTTCTTTTCTCGATACACAATAATTAGTATGCCGACAAAGATCAAAGGATTTCATCCGTTTATGGGAACTGGACAAGATGCACAGATATAAAGTATATATTTGTTGGGTCTAACCCAATATAACATCGTGTGCAAAAAATGGCATTAATACGTTAGACGGTTAATCAGATAATTACATTTGAAGTTGAGCAAAGCTAGTGAAACGTGCTATAGTTTGAATTTTTGTGACGTGTGACGATGAAACTCAGCTGGCTCTGAATTGTTAGATGATATGGTAGAACCCTCGATGTAACATCAGTACCCCCAAATTTTGTTGAAATTTTATCGTCAACGGGAATTCTTCCACCTGGGCTCATTAGCAATGCACAACAGAAACGTGGACTCATTAGCATGCAACCTTTCCACGTAGATTATCAACACGTTTGCTACTTAATATGTAGACTGCTATCTTCCGTGCATTCAGAGAATCGCATTGATTTAAGGGGAGGTTAGGCCACATCTGACGGTGTAAACATCAAAGATGCGATCGCAAGAAGAAGAAGAAGTCTCATTGTACGATATGTCTGAAAGTCCAGTAGTCCTAATATTTCTTTGTCTCTTCAGGGGCCCCCCCCCCCCCCCCGAACTACACCCAACTTTTACCTTCTTATAACAACGAATAATATACACATGTACACGCGGTAAAAAAGAAAAATCGTGCGTACAGAAAACCTGATAAAGACGTCGGCTGGTTTTGTTAAGAAATAAACTTTTTTTTTTATGACAGTGATATTTATTTGATGTATCATTTTCGACATTAACGTATATTTGCGTATATGTGCCTTCAGGGTGGAGGTGGGGGTGGGGTAGGAAGAAGGGAGAAAGTAATGCAATAAAATCTTGTCTTGGTTAACATTGGTCTTGTAGCTGTGCCTGTATCGCTGCCATGATATACGCATGATTCTTAACCTTGTAGGAATGTATCTCCCACTGCAATCTGGTTTTCGTTAATCGCATTTATTCTTATAACGAATGTCTTGTCTCTGTGTATTTTCAAACCCAGTTGCTATGACCCCATCAATTATTCTCATTCTGTCTTGCTTCTGGTTACAGTTATGGGATAGACAAGCCAGATCATCGGAAAAATCTGGAATTGATTATATAACAATAGAACACGACACCACGGTTCGCAGTGACAAAATTAAAATTGTTAATAAAGAAAGCAAAAAAAGAATAACAAAGTGCTAGTTATCTGTTTTCACGTCTCGTATGCTTGTTCCTCGTGTCATGTCAGCCAATGAGTCGTCTTTGTTTCCTGTCTGCGACTAGGGAGTTATTCCGAAATATCTCGAGTTTATCGAGTAACGTTCGTTGGTTGAAAAGCTGACTCCAGTAAAAAAATTTTTTTACTCGAAATAAAGTTGGACTGGATAAAACATCAAACGTTGTGTACTATAACCGGAACATCTAGAACAATATCAAAGGAAACCCTAGAGGTAATCTTGTGAGTCACGCCTCTGAAACAGAGAAGGAAGAAAAATAGACTAATTACGTGGCCAACTCACTGAAAAACAAAATTCTTCGGGCATTTTCAGTTCTTGTTAGGCTTCATTCGATCGTTCAGGACATACTGTTGAATCAGGTAGATGGTAAACAAAAAGCTAACAAAACAAATATCACTATAGTTAATTTACACAAATTAACTATACACCAGAAACGTGGAGCGTTTCGGATTATACCTTCGTCAGCCATAGTCACCAACAAGGAATTACCTAAGAACGGTCTGAATCAACTACCGCCTTCACCTTTCTTTATTACCGCCTGAAAAGGGCGTTGCCTTCGTCCAAACGATGAAAGCGGTTAACGATCAGAGAGGCAGCGTTGGTCCCCAAACAGACGAAGCAGAGTCTCGCCGGCATTTCACATCTCTGTGTTAACCAGAGAACCGCTCGAAAGTCTAAGACGAACGGGGAAAGACGAGCGGATGCAGCGAACGGAAATACGGAAACCAGGGGCGGCATCTCTCCTTGGTCTGGCGGCTAGAACCTCGAAAAGTCCCTGAGTTCTAAAAAGGTGTTAGATTCTAACATGTCCCCCTAATCTCACATTCCACTTACTATATATAGAGACCCTGAAGAAATGCATTTTATCATTCGTTCGCCAGAGATTTTAAAATACACTAGCGTGTAGTTGAATCCTGCTAGATTTCATCTGAATTGTCAGCTATATTGGAGTGCTATTCTGTTCTGTGCAGACGGTATAATATATTTGTTAAAGTGATCAGTGGTTAAGTGCTTTCATTTTAGTTCACTGGATTTGTGTGTTAATTTAAACTTATTAAATAAACCCATTTCAAAGTTCCAGTTGTAAACTAAATAATATAGCTATAAGTTAATTCCCAATACAACTAGATGCTTAAATTAATTTTGGAAGCCGTTAAGGGATTTTTAACTATTTAATACAGTTTAGTTCTGTATATATATATAGATGTGTGTGTTATAACTATTAGACTCGCGGGGAGTTTTTCTTGAATTTATATAATTAAAGACGCGAGTGCTTAAAATAGTTTGACTGTAAATTTATCACGCGTCAGTATATAATTAATATTGGAAATTATGTTGTCATGTTTTTCTATCTTTTCCTATAGAATGATCATACAACCTTTGCGTTCCCAGCAAAGAATAAATTATATAGAGAGTCCAGACTCGGTTCTACCTTCAGTCATTACATAAACATTTTAAATTAACTCTTGTGGCGATCCTCTGTTGGGATCCAGCTAACTGAATTTTTCCAGAAACAAAGCACCCCCAAGAACGGTTTAAAATAAACATTGTCTGTTAACGATAAAACTGGAGCAGAACATTGCCAGAAACGATACATATAATTTTACTGTTCTACTGTGGAAATAAGAAATAACATTTAAGAACACTGACAGTTTTTTCGTCATCACGCTAGAGAATATTGTCTACCACCAGCGGTGAATAATACCTGAGACCACACTATTCACACCCCCCGTGTGCCATCCTATAGAAACCTTTTTGATATAAAACCAACAGAACATTTAGTCCTCTTCTTCCAGCGATTACGAGAATATTTGCTACAAGCCAACCTCGCTAATCTGGGGCTGAACGAAGGAAAGACATTTTTTCATTTTGTCTAGTGTTTAACGGCTGTTGTGTAACGGCTGTTGAAACCATCCCACACGATCTCAAAGATGCCTCAATTATACATCTATATAAACGTAAAGGTAATCGTCATTTTGCAACAATCATCGAGGCATCTCTCTTTTATCAATCGCTGGGAAGATATTCGCCAGAATCCTTTTGAATCGCCTTACGGCTCATCTTGACAAAGGTCTTTTACCTGAAAGTCAGTGTGGATTCCGGAAAGAACGTGGAACCACAGATATGGTGTTCGCTGCAAGACAGCTACAAGAAAAATGCCAAGAACAGCACTGTGACCTGTACACAGCTTTAATCGACTTGACAAAGGCGTTCGACACGGTCAGTAGAGAGGGTCTATGGAATATCATGGCAAAATACGGCTGCCCAAAGAAATTTATCACAATAGTGCAGCAACTGCATGATGGAATGCAGGCTAGAGTTCAGGAAAACGGTGAGCTATCAGAGCCTTTCCCCGTCTCAAATGGAGTTAAACAAGGGTGCGTACTTGCACCGACTCTGTTCAGTATCATGTTTTCTGCTATGCTGACTGATGCTTTTAGAGACGGGGACACAGGAATCGACATTAGTTATCGTATTGATGGAAAATTGTTTAACCTTAGGAGGCTTCAAGCAAAAACCAAGGTCAAATCACACACCATCAGAGATCTTCTGTTTGCTGATGATTGTGCCCTCAATGCTGGCTCAGAGGCTGATCTGCAGCATAGTGTGGATAGATTCTCCGAAGCCTGCGCCAACTTTGGGCTTACCATCAACACGAAGAAAACAGAAATCATGTACCAACCAGCTCCTGGCACAGTTTATACTGAGCCAGTCATCAAGGTTAATGGTGAGAAACTGAATGTTGTGAACAGATTCACATACCTTGGTAGCACACTATCCCAGAACATTGTCATTGATGATGAGGTGAACACCAGGATCTCCAAAGCCAGCAGCACATTTGGCAGACTATACACCAACGTTTGGCATCGAAGTGGCATTAGTCTACAGACAAAGCTGAAGGTGTACAGAGCTGCGGTGCTTCCAGTGCTGCTATATATGCATGTGAAACATGGACTGTATACAGGCGCCACGTAAAAAGCTAAACCACTTCCATACAGTCTGTCTCAGGAAGATAATGAACATCAAATGGCAAGACAAGATCCCGGATACCGCCGTTCTTGACAGAGCTGGTATCCCTAGTATTGATACTATTCTGATGCAGTCACAAATTCGCTGGGCAGGTCATGTAGTCCGCATGCCAGACCATCGACTGCCAAAGATACTCTTTTATGGTGAGATGCAGAAGGGTAAACGCTCCCATGGTGGCCAAAAGAAGCGCTTCAAAGACACGTTAAAGACGTCATTGAAAACCTTTGACATAAACCCAGACACATGGGAAGCTGCTGCGCAAGACCGAACTGCTTGGCGCACATCTCTTCGTAAAGGTGCAGCAGCATGTGAATCATCCAGAAGAGCAGCAGCGGAACAGCGGAGACAAGCTAGAAAGGACCGTGAAATAAAACCTTCACATGAAGCAAACATTCCCTGCCCACACTGTCCAAGATCTTTCCAGGCCCGCATCGGGCTCTTCAGTCACCTTCGTACCCATAGACTAACCTAACATATTCTTAAATAATTGGATGAACAGAGTGGTCTTCATCACCCGTGAGGGACGAACAACCATTTTTCTATGGAGTGCCAGATTCTACGATCGGTAAGTGTGTGTGTGTGAGAACATGAGTGCTGGCCATCACGAGCATGCATGAATGAATGGGATTTATTTTGCAAACCTTGTTAATTTGCTTTACCTGATAAATACCTTTTACTGTATGTCTTGCATTGTCCTTTAAGCGGGATTTCTTAAACTCTGTTATTTCCCCCTCCCTTACATTTGCTTAGTAAAGGGAAAAACAATTGAGAATAACAGGATTTTTTTCACCACCAGACCCAGTATTGTAACACCTCTCTTTTTGAAGTAAATTTAATTCACGGGTTGGGTTACATTATCTATTCTGATAAAACACCTGTCTTTGGACTGGGGTTGTTTTTCTTTGTGTATTCAAGCGGGAAGGGCATAGTTGACACCATTCTTCAATCTCCCCCATCTTGTTATTCGTATTTTGCTGTTACTATTGATTATTCCTGTATTTTGATAAATTTTGTGATCTTATTTTAATGATAAATAAACACGTAAAACTTCTAGTATTGTGTTGGAAGGCCCAAGCCCAAACTTACCCCATACTTGTTATATTCGTAGTTTGTATTCACGTACGTCCGTATGCTTGAAGCACCAAATCGGTGTGAGCGCATGTGGGTCTGGAAGCTGGCAAATAATTGTTTGTCCAGGAGAGTTTAAGGAGTAGAGTGAGAGAAAACGATTGTCGTATAGAGTCTGTCCGTACTCTCCCCAGCACTCTGTGAATCAACTATTTACTTTCTAATCCTTTCTTTCACTGCGCCTTCACCATCATTCTTCCCTCTAAACGGGACCACTATTTTCTAAGAACTCTCTCAAATAAATTTACAATTTTGCTCCGCTCGACCATGAAATAACAGGCGGCGGATTGTCGGACAGAGATAACAGTTACAATAAGGAGGCGCGCCTTCCAAATTCTAAATATTCTGAAACCTGAAAACCGACACGGTTTTATCGCAGATCTTTAGAGAGACCATTGGTTCAAAAGTAGATTCTCACAACTCCTGGGTTGCCGACCCTTGTTCTAAAGCTTTAAAAAAATAATAATAAAAATTGTGCCATATGTTAATGACAGACATTTTAACTAACACAGTCTAGACGTGTTTACTGCACCCTCACACGCTGTTTTACGAACAAGCTATGCAAAGATTAGTTAGTTGCTTATCCTTTACAGGACGTGGCAATCAACTCCAGCTTTTATTGGCTGTTTGTGATTTTTCTAGGCAATTTTTTCATTCAGTAGTTTGCCATTGCTTTCTGAACGGTACGGCGCTTATACCATTGTTAAAAATCCACACAAAGCGATCTGCTACCAAACCGCCTGCAGCAGGTTTCGAACCTGGTATATCTGGATTATGAAACTGCGTTCATATCCATTAGGCCACAGACGCCGACATACAATGATTACAGTTATGTAATATTTATAGACTGTGTTCCATTATGCAATGTTTACAGACTACTTTACCGGCTGAAGATTAGTGTCGTGAAACATTCTAAATCCACATATATAAATTAGAAATTAAATGTAACGCCTAACGAATAAATTCAATAAAAGGGAAAGAAGAATGGTAAAGAACAGTGCTGTCACAATGACTGTACTCGAGATCCCCCTTTTTCTACTTCGTCTGAAAATTGTAACGCTTTCACGTTTGATAGTAAAGCCTATAGCAGCATACACGCCTTTCTAACAATAAAACGTGTACTGTATTTCTTAGAAAACCTTGAGATACGCAAGCTGATTAATGACCTAGATTAATACTAGCATTAATTTCATTTTATACACTGCGTAATGAAAAGACAGATGAACTTAGGGTAGAGAGAGAGAGAGAGAGGGCTGAACGGAGGAACGTATGCAACACTAACACGCGTCTCGCGATATAAAATTAATGCCACCCCCAAGCGTAAGGCATGAAGCACTAACTTTTTTTCAAATAGACAGTGATAAAAAACACTACCAATACGAGGGTTAGGTTTAAAAACCTGTTTAATGCTTATTAGTAAACATGACATTATACTGTTTTATGTCTGAAAGCCTGACAGTACCGAGACACCACATCGTATTGAAGTGAACGGGAGGTAGAAGAAAATGCATATTTTGAACGCAGCCACTTAGCTCCATTAAATTTATATATTTGGGTTCCTTAGGACTTGCTGACAAAGAATATGTTAAGTGTTACGCAAATAGTCTAGGAATTAACAAATTATAGCCAAAAGAAAATAGTGAGGGTGTCTGACAGCACCAAATCATAATCGCACAGTGGCATGGTTTGAAACCACCATTTTACGAGAAATAGGCCAACGTGTTAAATCCGATTTGATTGGCGGGAAGTATATGTAAGACGAAACACGATTAGTCGGACTGCAAATACTATTTTTGGTTGTTAGGGGAAACGTAGGAAGGGTAACTTTTTTCAAAAGCTTGTGTAAACATGGTCCTATTGGCTAGACCCGCTGATATAGTCAATTAGGAGCGTCTGTTCAGTGCCACATTTTAAAATAAACTTACTAAGAAACAGTGCGTTGAGATCCAGCTCATATTTTTCTAAATAAAAGCCTGGGACAGAGGCAGATCGGAATTTATGCCATTATTCATCGCCAGTCAACGTATTTGTTTATTATTTCCATGAATTGTGGTAAGATTGACATATTTGATATCTTTTTGATGAAAATTGAATGTGAATTGATAATTTATGTCTGTATATGTGTGTGGTTCAGTAGCAAACATGAGGCAAAGCCTAGATATTGCTCCAACCTGAACAAAACTTGTCGGAGAGAAGTATAATTGCATGGGATCACCAAATAGTATACTGACACCTATCTTATTGACTAGAAGGGAACTAATGCTGGAATTGCAGAGGCGTAGTAACCATTAAGGAGAAGAATACTGGTGTAAATTGTTTCAGATGAAGCTAGCAGTTGGCCTACCGCTCTGAACTCAGTGTTTGTTATGTATTGTGTTCAGTGTGGAAATAGATTATAAATTAGTTCTGAAGTAGGAGGTACAACCTTCTTGTTTCAGGGACCGTGGTCCTAACTTATTGAAGCAGCACCTGGTCTGAGTTTTGCTGAATCCAGAGGCTGATAGCATACTCCTTGGTCCAGATAGCGACCAGTGAGGTGTCTCAAGAACACAGTGAAGCAAGCGAGCAGAGGAGACTGTTTCCTGCCGCCATCACAGAAGATAAGATTCTGTGGCCAGAGCAGCTCAATCTTATGTGCCCCCTCAAAAATTGACAATATAGTAAATAAAGAGAGACAATAAATTGTTTCAAATGACAGGAACTGTGAACTTTTCCCAATACTATTTCCACCATAAGCAAACACTTGAAGTCGTGATGACAAACAACAACCAAGCTTGAACAAGCCAGTATTACCTCATAGTACTACATCACAACTTACACACATAGAATAATATAATAAAATATGTCAATACAAAGATCATATCTATAAATTGTATATATACAACTTGTAATTACATTTGATTGTGATTCCTGGTTCACTGTGTAGTTGAATCAGGATATCTATTATTGAAAGGAATTAATACATATATTTTTAAACTTTAACACTTGACTCATTTAAGATAGTCTTATAGAGTGTTATATGTGTGTGAGTGTCACAGTGTTGTAAAGTGTTGTGGAATAAATTAAATTGTTTATCTGTCTGTTGTTGTTGTGACTTACACTTCATCATTATCATAACCCTAGACATTCAACGTAGTCATCACAATATCCCAGAATAATTCTGACTGAGGTATAAATGTGGTAGCAAGTAAGGTCATCTGTAATACACCACACTTATTAGATACAGATACCTTCACAGCTGATCTCAGTCATTACACTAAGTCCCCTATAACTATTTATATCATCCCACTTTACCACAATTAGTTATGGTGACTTCAGTTTGTTTCATATATAGTTTCTCGTGCCGTTGTCCGGACTGCGTCCAAGATTCTGCCAGCACTGATCAAGTACTGTCTCGGCAATGATCGCTCGCTGCAGTGGATCGTCAAAATCTTCTATCTTAGATACAGTAGTAGTGTAGTAGTATTAGTAGCCCCTTTAGTCACGACTGACTATGGGAATACGCCCCTGAGGTGATAGCCCTCAGCTGCTTTTTTTTTTTCCTGGTGTTCCTTTCGGCGTGTTCTGTTCTCTTCTGCTTGTTGTGAAAGCTTCTTTTCGCCCACTGAGGTAGCGCCGTAGGGAGCATCGCTACTTGGTGCGATCGGCAGCGTCACCCTCCCAGGTTGCTGGATTTATGTTCAGTGCCTTCATGTCTCTTTTGCACACATCTGCCAGTTGTCCGTAGAAGACATCTTTCGACCATTTTCCATGCCCGTGGAAAATATATATAGCAAAGCCAGCGTAATTTGCGCTGTCTAAGCAGTGCATAGATGCTATGAAGGCCAGTACGTGACAGCCCCTCGATATTTGTCACTTTGCCCTTTCCATGAAATACCAAGGATGTGGCGTAGACACCGTAGATGGAAGGTCTTGAACTTTCTTTCTTGCTTAGCATAGGTTGTCCATGTCTGCCATATAAAAGTGTGATCTCAGATATACTTGTGTCCCTATCTGGATGTCCAGTACTTTGGTTAGACACTGTGTCCTTATCTAGATGTCTGGTCGTTTAGATAGACTTCTGTCTGTGTTTTGTTATTTAGATAGACTCATCGTATCCGGATGTTCTATGGTTTATACAGACTTCTGTCCGTATCTGAATGCTTTGTCCCTCAGATAGATTTATCTGCGTATCTTGATGTTTTTCCACGCATACAGTGATATCATACTCTATCAGTTTGTCTTCAAGCCTTTCACTTATTTTTAACTTCGGTCAAATGGCATGTCTTTGAATGTACCCACAATATTTTAGTTGTCTGATACTGATCTCTGTAAGTAATTGTATTTTTATACCAAGTTTCCAAGCAGTATGTCTTTATGTGTCTTGTCATGAAAGACACGCGTTCTTCCCCGTATCTACCTCAATTTTTTTTTTATTCCAGTAATTTAGGACTAACTTAAAAATTTGGACTCTTTTCTTATATTCTTAACGTACTCTCCAGCTCTCTCTCTCACTCTCTTCCCGTTTCTTGCATCTTCTTGCTCTATACTGTATGTCCAATGTACATCTTAAAACAGGTAGTCCCACGGCATATATTGCCGTAGAGAAGTGAAGTGTTAGAGATTTCACTAAACTAGGTTCAGCATCGAGAGGTGGGGTGAACACTTCCTGTACTGTCTGCCTTTTTCTTCCCTAACTCAAGAGCAAAGTCAGGTACCCATTTACAGCTGGATAGACTGCCGCGATCCTATAGCCCGTAAATCAAACCCGACACCTTTGCCGCGAGAGACCAGTGCTCTAACCACTCTGTCAATCGGACGTTAAATCTTCATCTAACAGTGTTCTTTTCATAAGACTCATTTTTCCTCTGCACATATCGTCATCATCATTATCTCCTTCGTTCCATATGGAGCATACAGTTACCTCAGCAGCTGGTGCCCTCGCAGGTTGCTTACATCAAAGCATTCATGTGCTTTTTTTACAGGGATGGTTTCTTTACAAACTTATTTTATATAGTTGAGGTTGCTAAAGCCATGCACAGCCACTTACGACATGCCAACAAAAAGCAGAAGACCTATTCTTTGCCTTCTTAGAGATTCCCCAGAAATAAACGGGTTCTGTTATGTATATATGCTTATCTTTTTTATTTTTCATATTCCCGTTTATGGTCTTTAGCAAGTTTGTTAGTTTAAAAAAATATATATATATATATGACCAAAATATTTTATCGGTCTCACATCGATCTCATGAAGTATTTTGCTGTTCATTTCTAACTTTTCTAGCGCCTCGTCACTTCTTTTCTTTCTTTTTTTTTTTTAATGAGATGACCACAAAGAAACAGCTAATAAATACAGCAGTGGTGCCAACATGACGCTATCATCTATAAATGCTAGACCTGATTGAGTACCTAAAGTAGAAGCAAGATAGATCGTCACCGTGGAAACCAGATGCCGAGAAAAGCAGTAAGCGAAATGAGAATAGATCTCGTGAGAAACAAAGAGAACATGAATATCTTTGAACAACAACAGGAAACGGAAATACGGAGAGAGAAAGAAAATGTTAGTGTGTACATCTGTTGAAGATAAATCCATATCAGTCGTCAACCTGAGCCTATCATCTTAAAATGGTAACGATCAGGTATAGAAGACGAAACAGAAGACAACGGATAGGTGACAAACGTCATAAAGAGCCACAACATGACAATATCCAGGCTGTATTGTGTTCACTGATTTGAAACAATAATCAACCACTTCATCCATGTTTCATTCATGACATTAGCAGCTGATAAAAGAAGTTATTCCCGTGGATTTAGGTGGCCCAAGAAGTTTGATAAATAACAAAGGAGCATGAGTTACAGACCTGGAAATCGAAAATTAGGAGCTATTAAAGAGTGGGAGGAATAGAAAAATGATAGAGTGGAATACAGAAGTGGCAGGGAGGAATACAGAGAAAGCAGAGAGGAGTACACGTGTGACAGAGAGAAATAAAGAAGTGATAGGCGGAAATACTGAAGTGTCAGGCGGAAATATAGGATTGATAGGGAGAGTACAGAAGGGACATGGAGGAATGTAGGAGTGATAGTGACGAGTAGGCTACATAATTGACAGGGAGAAGTACAGAAGGAACAGAGGGAATTCTGGAGTGATAGGAAAGAATACAGGAGCGATTGAAATATATAGGAGCGACAGAGAGGAATACAAGAGTGAAGGGAGAAATACAGAATCGGCAGGGAGGAACACATATTTGACAGGGAGGAATACAGAAGTGACAATGAGAACCAGGTAAGGATTTGGTTGGCAGACAATATCTCCAGAGTTTTGCGTGTTGACAGAGAAAAGGAATGGAAAAAAAGAATCAGAAGCAGGGGAGGAAGAAGCGAAATCAGGTGACTACGTTGAAGAAAAACATCGAAGAGCAGGAAGAATTAGAACCAACAAGATAATAAAAACACATTTATTTAAATTTGTTTAAACCCGACGATTCTTGCGTTTATTGTCAATTTTAACAAGATGGCCACAGAAAAAATTTAGCGTCTGATATATGACTTGTCACAATTCATCTTCTGCTTATCGTAAGTATGTGCCATTCACATTAAATGAAGTAGATTTAGACAGATTCCTCTTCAAACTTACCAGAATTTTCCTTTGACTTGCGGGATATTGTTGTAAAAATAAGGCCGTACGCCGTGCCGATGACGGCCAGAGGAAGGACAAACATAAATATCAAGGAAGCTATGGTGTACAACCGTAGTTGCCAGGCGCTCTTTTCTGGGCCGAAGTTGACGCACTGGTAGAACTCTTGCCTGAACGGTCCTCTTAAAACGCTGAACAAGAGGAGCTGTGGACAACGGAAAAATATCTTTTAGTAATGCAGTCAATTTTATGGCGTGCTTACAACAGACCCATCTCAACAAAACAAGACATTAACCACAGCAAGAGATGTCACGTTTACATATATGTGTCAATCTGAGAATAGCATAATAATGTGACAATTTTAATTGTCAATGTATATGGAGTATAGAACACACATTGATGTCACTTTTGGATAGCATTACAAATCAGTCCTTGTTCTGGAACCCCCAGGGTAAGAGAGGCAGAAGTAGAGGCAGAAGTAGAGGCAGACGTAGACCAATAAACACGTGGAGAAGAGAACTGGAGACAGAAGTGAAAATGATGGGAAAAAAACATGGAAAGAACTTGAGCTGATGGCACGTGACAGGAAGACTTGGGTATGTGTTTATTGAAGGCCAATGCTCCTTGGGGAGCTATTGACGGAATTATTATGGAGTGGAACGTAAATTCGTGGAATGTTTAGGGCCTTCACTTCTCGAGGCAAAGTTACAGGGTTAGAAACCTGACAGTGTCATGCTGTAGACCAGTAGTTCTCAACGTAGTCCATATGGATTCCAGAGGGCCATGGCATATTTATAGGGAGCCACAGTAGATGCCATATTTCTGGTAAAGTATCTTTTTTTTCCAGCTAACAGCGACTTTGAGGGGGAGGGGGGGGGCGCACAGAGGCAAACAAGGCTCAGAAAGGGGCCATGAGCGAAAACAGGTGGCGAACCTGATGCGTGATGCCATATGATGATGGATGGTATCCGCATGTCTGGTTTTGTGTAGTGTGCAGATGTGTTCAGTCAAAACAATGTTCATACAAAAATAACAGGGCAATCCACATAGGACGTCAGTAAACTCACGACGTATAAAGTCAATGATTCTTGAAACAGCCGTTGACGTTTTTCTTCATTATTTATTGTGGACGCCACAGTGACAAAATGGTTACGCGAATATGTAGGCACATCAAACAGTCATTATCACAGCAACATTCAATACAGCAATAGACGGCAGACAGCATTACAATGATGAGTCAGATGCATGTTATATTTCATAGTGCTGTAAATGTAGTCGACCAAAAAAATTGATACACACCGTGGGGATAGGACTTTTTGCGGAGACATCATCATCGACGCTAGCTATCATGGTGCTTGAAAACCTAGATTTAAACAAGACATAAACAACCATCAACCGATGCAGTACAATGCAGCGACATGTGAGCTGGGAAAAACATCTCGTGACGACGACTTTCGAAGACAGGCTATGAATCGAATCGCTCACGACCAAAATCGAAGAGTTAATGAATAAAACAAGTCAATTTACCGTTACTTCACTACAACTAATACTGCTTATTTCTCGATGAAATATCCATTAAGAGCCCAAATCCCTGCAGATAGCGGAGATCCCCTAATAGCTCGCCAGTTCTTGGTGGGCGCCGATCGAGCCTGGCAGCAGCGCAAAACGTCCTCAAACTTAACTGCATTCGATACCAACGCGAGAAGACAAATGCAAACCGAGAAAAGTGACTATAAATTTTCACAGTGTTGCCCTTATAAAATTATTGTAATTGTTGCGAGAATTTATCGAGCAACATATCGTCCTCCCGATAATAAAAAAAAATGTGGAACATATTTTTTTTTTTTTTTTTTAATATCCAAGAGCATGGATAAGCGTGCTCATTACTTAAATGCGGAAATTAATTTTGCCTTCGAGGGCTTTGTCTGGTGAGGATATACCTCAACAGAAAAATAAATATGTCTCAAAAAATATTCACATCGGGGAGGTGTCACCAACACACATCACGTTAGCATGTAAACACAATATACGTATGCAAGTTACTATAATCATCATTAAACAGCATACTCTAATATTGTCTTTAAAAATGGATGTACAAATCTGATAGGAAAATTTAAATAGTACATTCTTTGACATGTAATGACATAAGTACATAGTAAAGTTAAACTACATGACGATCAAGGACATATGCTCTGGTATTCCGAGGGTAAGTACACAATCTAGAACTCGTGAGGTAAGTCCTCAGCTCAACAATGACATTCTGAGAAAGTACAAGCAATATAATGCTAATTAATAACTAATATGCTTCATAAGGTACATACATTATTAATAATTGTGGCTGTTTAGTAAACTAACGGCCCTTATATTAACTACTCAGTCCTCCTCTATCATTTTAAAAAACGAACAGAAGAAGATGACAACAAAGCACGATAGTGTGTACATATAAAGTAAGTACAGATGTGCTAATCTATTGTAGAAATATAGGTGTGTTATGACTCTGTAATATATGGAAATATAGGACAGAAGTATTAGTTGGAGTCATGTGGGCATCTAGACAAAATGTCAGCCATCACATTATCCGCACCACGGATAGCTCGTACCGTGAAGTGAAAAGGTTGAAGAGCTATAGCATATCGAGTGGATCTCGAACTCTTCAAATTCTTAGTCTGAATAGCTGTAAGAGCTTTCTGATCTGTCTCTAGAATGAAATGTGCGCCCAGGAGGAATCTTTGTAGCTTTAGAATTGACCAAACCATCGCTAACAACTCACGGTCTAAAACCGAGTAGTTCCTCTCTGCCGCATTTAGTTTTCTAGAAATGTACATAACAGGATGCAGAGTATTTGCATATTCTTGCATCAGTGCTGCTCCAATCCCAGTGGATGAAGCATCACTCCGAAGAACAAAAGTCCTATCAAGAGTAGGTAATCTTAAGATGGGAGGAGAAGAAAATATATTCTTGATTTGGTCTAGTGAAGATTGGCATTCTTCAGACCAACGGACCAGATTAGGCGAACCTTTTCTTCAACAATGTTGAGAGAGGTGCCATGATCGAAGATAAATTTGGAATAAATCTCCCATAAAATTGAATTACACCTAAGAGACTCCTAACTTGTTTCTTCGTTTTAGGAACAGAGATGTTCAGTATTTTGGAAGTATTGTGGTCTTCTGTCTTCAAGAGACCATGACCAACACGATGACCCAGGAAAGAGATTTCACCAAAAAACAAACCAACAAAAGCTTTAGAAGGTTTTGCTGTCAAATTATTCTCACGTAGAGTGGACAGTAAGTCATATAACCCTAAATAGTGATCTTCCCAGGTATCACTGAAGAGACAGATGTCATCTAAGTATGCGATGACATCCGAACGATGTGACAGAATTCGACGCATCATGCGAACGAAAGTGGCAGGGGCGTTCATGAGACCAAAAGGCATAACATTCCATTGAAATAGACCCCTAGGTGTAGAAAAAGCAGTAAGAGGTTTGGCATGCTCTGCTAAAGGCACTTGCCAATAACCTTTAGACAAGTCAAGTTTAGTGAAGAATCTAGAATTAGAAAGTCTAATCAGTAGATCTTCTAACAAAGGCATCGGTTCAGCGTCGAACTTTGTGACCTGATTCAATTTGCGATAATCAACGCAAATTCGTATGTTCTTATCCTTCTTCCGGACAATAACCATGGAAGAAGAATATGGTGAAGTCGATGGTTCAATTATATTTAATTGAATCATTTCATCCAATTCCTTTTCCACTTGCGACTGAAAGTGTATAGGAATAGGATAAGGCCTAACCCTAATTGGATTATTGTCGGTAAGAATTATGTCATGTTCTATGACATCTGTGTGTCCAGGAATGTCAGTGAGAACATCCTGAAATGTTTGTAACATCGACGAGACTTGTCGATGTTCGTCACCAGAAAGATTAGGAGAAACAGAAACGTTTTTCCAAGATTCCGTAGAATGTAATGGAACCACTGGAAGGGGAAGGTTGACATCAGAGAAGGTAGCTTCCTCATCCTGAATGACAGACAGGGATGAATAATGACCGTGAGGTGCAGGAGCATCATCCGTTGCCTGGAAAATAGGCAGCAATTAGTCCGGACGTTCGTGAAATTCCGAAAGCATGTTTATGTGGAAAGTTTTATGCTTTCCATCAATATCGACCACATAGTCAACATCGGAAATCCGAGAGACTATTGCATACGGACCTTTCCATGCAATAAGAAGTCTATTTTCCCTACTGGGGAGTAGGACGAATGCTTTGTCACCTGGACAAAGTTGTCGTAGACATCTATTCTTGTTAGCAAACTGCCTTTGCCTTCTCTTTAGCAATTTCTGATGAAGCAGTTGCTAGCTTACATGCCTCAATGATCTTTTGTCTAAGAGCAATGACATACTCATATGAGGATTGAGTTTCATCGCTAATATCATCGGCAGTGATGAGTGATGAGATCGTGTAATAAAGACATAGGGCCGCGTGGACGCGCGCCAAAGACAAGTTCGAAGGGAGAAAATCCTGTGTGTTCATTAGGGACTTCTCTATAGGCAAAGAGAGCCGCGGGTAAAACCCTGTCCCAATCTTGAGGATGATCTTCAGTTATCTTACCAAGCAAAGTCTTGAGCGTTCTATTCAGACGCTCAACTAACCCATTAGACATAGGATGGTAGATACTACTGAGAGATCGTTCAATATGTAAGGTAGACATTACCTGTGACATAGTGTCAGATATGAGTTGAGTGCCATGGTCTGACAATATTTCTCTGGGGAACCCCAAGCGAGAAAATATCAACCAAAGAGCATCTGCGATATCTGTAGTAGATATGCTCTTAAGAGGAATAGCCCCTGGCCAACGTGTGCACATATCGACACATGTAAGGATAAACTGATGTCCTCTGGCCGACTTGACCTTAAAAGGGCCAATAATATCTATGGCCATTTTCTGAAACGGCCGAATAGGAATGTCAGCAGCCTGGATAGGCGCAGCATGTCGTGGTCCTCTAGATTTGACCTCCTGACATACCTTGCATGATCGGCAGTAAATACGAATGTCCTTATTGACAAAAGGCCAAAAGAAAGCCGCAAGGACTCTCGACTTCGTACGGGAAAAACCCATATGTCCAGCACATTGCGAGTCATGAGCATGTTGTAATATTTGCACTCTCATGCTCTTGGGAACAAGAATTTGCGAATGTGCCGACGTAGTCGAATCTTGTACCATACGTACAAGTACGCCGTTTCTCATTGCAATCCAAGATTTTCTATTTGTATCCTGATTCGGATCACCTTTCTTCGCAAGAACGAAGAATTTTTTTAAAGAAGGATCTTCTTCTTGCAATTTTATGAAAGAGTCACGAGTGATTACTAAGTGACTATCTTGGCTATCAACTTCATTATCACTATTCAGTGAAGTTTCGGGTGTTTGTAGAGCTTGTGCTCTTGTAACTACTGCATTTGTAGCTTGCATGTTATTATCTTCCCAAGCAGCAATCTGCTGTGGGGTACACTCCCTAACTCCGTGAATACGACCAATAATAAGGTCCGCAATAGGATTAGGTAAGAGACAAGCATGCACATCTCCAGTAAAGAAAGGAGTGGCAATGCGAATTACAGCAGTAGGATATTTTTCTAGAGTGCCGCCAAATGTGACACATTTAATAACCTTTCCTGTAGCACAAGATGGATCTACAAGCGATTGTCTAACACCAATAGTGGTGCATCCGGAATCGAAAAGTAGTGAGACCGGAGTATCATTAACAAGACCCTTATGTAGAATTAAAGAACCCCTCCCCTCATGCGCAACAGCAGCAGGAAGAGCGGGAAGTGGGTGACCACAACTCAAAGTAGTTATGGTACCCGGTTCGAATAAAGTACTGCATTGGGGGCATTTGTTTGCTCTCTCAAAGTCAAAAGCAGAACCAGTGACAGCGTCAAAGTTTTTACTATCAAAAACATGATTACAGGCTCCCTCAGTTTCCTGTTGTACAGCATTAGCCTGCTGATATCTCTTTTTTTTGTGTTGAGATCTACCCCGACTATTATTACCTCTGAAGTTATCAGAGTTATTATTATCTCTGCAGTTATTATTGTCTCTATTGTAATTGTTATCCTGGTTCGAATTCCAGTTTCCACGATTACTATCATGTTCACATTGATGCGAACATCTATTTGTTTGGTTTTGAGGTCTTCGGCAGGAATAACCTCTATTACCATATCCTCTTTTGAAATGCTTATAATTATTAGGGTGATAGTAACGAGTACTATCAGGTTGTCTCCAATTCTTCGAAGAAGAATCACCATGAAATTGATTTCCATGATTTTGACAGAAATTACCGCTACTCTTTCTATCAAAATTTTGTTGGAATCTACGAGCAAAGTTTTGGCCATACGGAGCTGCCGAAGCAACTGGTAAACCTTCTTTCACCTTAGAGTTACCCATGGTTATGTGTGGGTGCGCAGTTACGTATTGGCAACAGAAATCTTCCATTTCTTTTATTGTTTTAGGTTTACGTTCATGAAGGAAAGCAAGGAAAGACTCATTGACAGACGACATGACTTTGTCTCTAAGTATTAAGTCCATAAGTCCTTCATAAGTTTTTTCCGTCTTAGATAGTTCAACCCATCGTGAGAAAGTAATGCGTATTCTTGCAATAAACTCGGAGAATTCAACTCCATTTTCAGGTAACATGTTTTTTAAATTGTAGACGATAGCCGTCTTCGTTAAGCTGATATTTCTTTAACAAAGCGGCCCTGACAACCTCATAATTGTTCTTGTCAGGTTCATCCACCATATTTAATATACTTAGAGCTTTACCTGTCAGTATCCCTGATAACTGATAAACATATTTTGCTTTGTCTATGTTATGAGCTGTACATGCTTGTTCAAATCTGTCCAGATAGAACATTATGTCATCACTGGAAGGACTAAATGTTGGTAACTTAATCTTAAAAGTATCATTATTAGCCTTACCAGAAGATGAACCCTTGTTTGAATCATTACCATTACTCATGCTCGTCAATTTCAATTTTTCCAACTCTAAAGCTAAGACCTTTTCTTCATGTTCCATTTTTGCTTTCTCTTTCCTCTCATCAGACTCTCTCTGTAATCTTCTTTCCTCAGCCTGAGCCTCTTTTTGAAGTCTTTCATTTTCAGCTTCTTTTTCAAGTCTTTTATTTTCAGCCTCTTTTTCAAGTCTTTTATTCTCAGCCTCTTTTTGAAATCTTTCAGCTTCTAGCTGGAGTTTTCTTTCCTCAGCTTCTGATTCCCTTTTTTGTTTTTCCATTTCCATTTGGAATCTTTTTTCATCCACCTGCATCTGCAGTTTCTTTTGTTCCGCTTCCATCTGCAGTTTCTTTTGTTCAGCTTCCATTGCTTTATCATATCGAGCAGTTGCAAATTCTTCTAACTTATCACCAGTCTTCCCAAGCAATTTACCCTGCTCAATAAAGTGCTCAAATGTAGACATGTTGTCTAACATATGAGTCCAAAACCTGAAATAATTAACTAATTTATTTCAAACCTAAGTGTAACAAGTCTTAATTAAGCACTTGTATATTCACATCACCTTATATTATCCCAGTCTCTGTGGGAAACAAGTCTCCAATCAAAGAACTTGTATATGAAATATCAGCACCAATTCTTGATCATAAGTGCACTTCTCATTCAATAGTGCACGACACTATTCATCATTCATTTATCACAGTGTAGTAGTAACAGTGCATTAGCATAGCCCATTAACTAATTACTATAACTGTAAACAATGACTATGTAAACACATGCAGAATGTAAACATTGAAAATGTAAACAATGCAAACAATGTAAACAATAACAATGTAAACAATAACAAAGATCAGCAACAATACAAAAAACGTTCGCAGAAATCAACTAAAAATAAAGCAGAAATTAATGAAATATCACAAAAAATGTGACGATATCTGCGCTATAATTAAACAAAATACATGACACCACAGTGTATAAACAAAAATGTTGTATGAAACTAAATTATAGACAAGAGTAGGCTAACAAATACAAACAAATCAAAACAAAACTAAAGAATGCGAAATAATAACGAAAACAATATTAAAACATGTCATCACAGCTAACATAAATAGCAACAGAAGTCGCTTAGCAAATTTCCAGTATCGGAAATTTGCAAACCCTACAGAAAACGCTCACAATAGACGACCTCTATGACGTGGCATAATCTAACGGAGACACCACCCAACCGAGAACCCGCTGAAATATAAACATATAAATATACAAATAACATATAGACATATAACATATAGAATGAGATGATACACAGAAGACTCAGCAGAAGTATAAGGGCACAGTTTACATACAAACAGGCCACTTAACTTATAGGCTTCCAATCGTAGAACAGCAGAAAAAACGGATGTCAATCAACGTCCTAAAGAGCGAAGCTCCAACGATGATGGCACATCTGAACTGCTTCCACTGCTAACACGATGGTACAAGAGCTTCTGAAATACTGTGTGTTGAGTTGTTTCGGCACTTGACCTTCTAATCCAAAAGTAAGTTGATGGAAATCGGTACTTGGCCTTCTTCAGAAAACAACCCGTTTCAACCGGCACTTGACCTTCACAAAAACGACAGCACTGGAACCTTGACAGCAGCAACTTGCTTGACTTGCGTAAAAGATAACAGCAGTCCGAGTTATCCGGCAACATGTAACAACGCCGGGTACTGTCAAATTCTTGTTTCCGTCAAAAAGTTGAAATTTTGACTTTTACCGGGCAACGCCGAGTACTTTGAAAATTTTGAAGATGTTGACTGTATTGAAGAATGTTAATTTCTTGAAGGATGCTGATGAATTCTTGTTGAAAATGAAGTGGGTAAGGGACCCCGTGTTTGCTGGTACCAGAATCAAACCAGCTTATGGCCACCAAATGATGCGTGATGCCATATGATGATGGATGGTATCCGCATGTCTGGTTTTGTGTAGTGTGCAGATGTGTTCAGTCAAAACAATGTTCATACAAAAATAACAGGGCAATCCACATAGGACGTCAGTAAACTCACGACGTATAAAGTCAATGATTCTTGTAACAGCCGTTGACGTTTTTCTTCATTATTTATTGTGGACGCCACAGTGACAAAATGGTTACGCGAATAGGTAGGCACATCAAACAGTCATTATCACAGCAACATTCAATACAGCAATAGACGGTAGACAGCATTACAATGATGAGTCAGATGCATGTTATATTTCATAGTGCTGTAAATGTAGTCAGGTGAAAAAAACTCCATCCTTTTCTATAACAGCCAGGAGATAACCAGATGTATGAGATCAGTTCACTCTCCTTAGTCTGACTTCAGCAAGACAGACACGTCTGCCGAAGTATAAATAATGTCCTCAAAAATATCCTCTAGATAATAAAGGTTTTCCAAACCTAGTTCATTTAACAAAGTAGCAAGTAATGGTCCTTGGGACATGCACAAACCGATGCAGTACAATACAGCGACATGTGAGCTGGGAAAACATCTCGTGACGACGACTTTCGAAGACAGGCTATGAATCGAAATCGCTCACGACCCAAAATCGATAGAGTTAATGAAAAGTCAATTTACCTTGCCTTCAGGAAATACACAGAAATATCACGCCTCCCGACATGTGGGAAACACTAGAGGTATTATCTCGAATAAACGAAATATCCATTAAGAGGACTACACATCCCTGACAGAACAATCACTATCACAGCCGTAATCACTATCAGTACAACAGCAAAAAGACACAGCGAGATTAACAATAACAACAACAGCCGTTACTACTACAACTAATACTGCTTTTTTGATGATAGCCCAAACTGCGGATACGGGATCTAATAGCTCGAGTTCTTTCCTGCTAGCCTGGAGCAAGAAAACGTCCTATTATTTCTAGAAATCTTCGGAAATGGTCACGTGTCTCCTTATTTTTAATTTCCGCGAGAATACGTCTAATTTATATAGAAATGAAAAACAATTTTCTGGATATGGTGTTATTACTTAAAACGGAATATTGTTCGCTTTGTCATCTCGAAAATTTAATCACAAAATATTTGCATGACGGTTTAGAATGCTGAGTTGTTATGGTATCATAAACTGTTGAAACGTGACTGCTAGGTTTCAAAGCACGATCGGTTAATAAAATTTAAATATTGGTTCCAATATGGCCGAGCAGACGTAAACCAAATCGTGTGACCTGCATCGACAGGGAGCAATTATCTTGTCTTCCGACATACCCTGTCACCCTCATTTTTTTTTTTAGAGAACACACGAGAAAGAAAACGACAGGCCACAACTGTAGATGATCTGAAGATAATCATTACAGGATTTGCGACACTAGACATCACTTGCGCAAGATACATTTGAGAAGATTCGTCTCTGTAACTGACTGTAAGAGCGTGCAAATTGTAATGGTACCAGCGCAGAGAAAAATTGAGACAGGTTATGGATAAGCTAATTCCGATGTGTAACGTCAAGCAAAGTGTAGTATAAAGAAATCATGTTTAAAAAATAAGAATCTTCAAATTCAATTCAAATATCAAGTCAGTCCTATTGAATGGCTCTGAAACACGGAGAACAACAAAAACAACAACCTAAAAGCAACAGACATTCATAAATACTCGTAGGTGCTTGCGTCGAATAGAAGGATTGACATAATATGACAAGATCACTAATGCGGAACTGATGACAAGAACCAGACAAGTGCCAGTGGAATAGGAGATGAGAAGAAGACGCTGGAGATGGATATGACACACATTGAGGAAACCTGTTGATAGCGTTACAAGGCAGTTCTTGTTCTGGAATCCCAGTGTAAGAGAGGTAGATGGAGACAGAGTAGCATTTGGAGAAGACACGGAAAGACATTGAGCTGACGTCACAGGAAGACTTAGCGTGAGTTTGTTGAAGACCTATGTTCCTTAAGGAGCTGAAGATTGATGATGAAGAAAGTGGAGTATATCGCTGCAGACGTGTCAATGATGTGTGTTAGGTCTGACCCATGCTACAGATGTGTCAATGATGTGTGTTAGGTCTGACCCATGCTACAGATGTGTTAATGATGTGTGTTAGGTCTGACCCATGCTACAGATGTGTTAATGATGTGTGTTAGGTCTGACCCATGCTACAGATGTGTCAATGATGTGTGTTAGGTCTGACCCATGCTACAGATGTGTTAATGATGTGTGTTAGGTCTGACCCATGCTACAGATGTGTTAATGATGTGTGTTAGGTCTGACCCATGCTACAGATGTGTTAATGATGTGTGTTAGGTCTTACCCACGCTACAGATGTGTCAATGATGTGTGTTAGGTCTGACCCACGCTACAGATGTGTCAATGATGTGTGTTAGGTCTGACCCACGCTACACATGTGTCAATAATGTGTGTTAGGTCTTACCCACGCTACAGATGTGTTAATGATGTGTGTTATGTCTGACCCACGCTACACATGTGTCAATAATGTGTGTTAGGTCTTACGCACGCTGCAGATGTGTTAATGATGTGTGTTAGGTCTGACCCACGCTACACTTGTGTCAATAATGTGTGTTAATCTTACCCACGCTACAGATGTGTTAATGATGTGTGTTAGGTTTGTCCCACGCTACAGATGTGTCAATCATGTGTGTTAGGTCTGACCCACGCTACAGATGTGTCGATGATGTGTGTTAGGTCTGACCCGCGCTACAGATGTGTCGATGATGTGTGTTAGGTCTGACCCACCCTACAGACGTGTCCATAATGTGTATTAGGTCTGACCCACGCTACAGACGTATCGATGATGTGTGTTAGGTCTAACCCACGCTACAGATGTGTCAATGATGTGTGTTAGGTCTGACCCACCCTACAGACGTGTCCATAATGTGTATTAGGTCTGACCCACGCTACAGACGTATCGATGATGTGTGTTAGGTCTTACCCACGCTACAGATGTGTCGATGATGTGTGTTAAGTCTGACCCACCCTACAGACGTGTCCATAATGTGTATTAGGTCTGACCCACGCTACAGACGTATCGATGATGTGTGTTAGGTCTTACCCACGCTACAGATGTGTCAATGATGTGTGTTAGGTCTGACCCGTCATAATGCTTTTATATTATTATTTTCACTTTTCCGTTTTTCAATGCACGCACACATGGCGGCGACTTGACATCTAACGAGTTCCTATACTCATCATCGTCGTCATCATTCCTTGTCAGCACCCTATGGAGCATATGTCTTCAACAAATGCATGCCATGTCCTCCTGCCATGTCCTCCTGCCCTGTATCAACCGCTCAATGTCTTTTCATGTCTTCTTTATTTCTATCAGGTATGCCTCCATTTTGCTTCTCCACGTGTGTGTGTGTGTGTGTGTGTTTCTCTCTTCTCCTTTTACAAGGACTTGTAATGCTATCAAGGTGTCATCCGCGTGTATCTCATCCATTGCCAGCGTCTTCTTCTCATCTTCTGTATCAGTAGCACATGCCTAGTTCTTGTCATCAGTTCCACATGGTTGGCTTTGCCAAACCATTTCAGTCCTTCTCTTCTGCGCAAGCACCAATGCACACCAGTCTGTTTTTGTTGTTCTCCATGTTTCAGAGCCATACAATAGGACTGACGTGACATTGTAATTGAAGATTCTGATTTTATACGTACATTCCAGAGGCCGAAATAGGGAAATTTTCCTAGAAGAAAAAAAGAAGTCAGTCAACTACCCAGACTCCTGTGGCTTCCTCTAAGCTACGTCATTAGCCTCATTAATGCAGGGCCTTATTAAGTCATGGGTGACCTAGTAGAATGTAACTTATTTACATTGATTGACTTGTCCATCTAGTCTAACATTTGTTTGGCTCAAAGTTGTGACAGGATGGGGGTGGACGGTCTCACGCCCATTTCCCTTTTGTAGCTTTTTACAATTGCTTATTAGGTTAAAGTGTTACTATTCTTAGGTTCCTTTTTTGGGCTCTGGTACCACACATAGTTATTTTTCCCTCCATCATTCTGCTTGTTCGTCTCGCGCCTCTTCAAGGTTAAGAAGTATTGTTGCGTATCTTTTTAAAAAATTAATGTCCTTTCAGGTCTCCATTTTTTATGCAGTCATAATGGATGCACGTCGAAACTAAAGTTTATTTTATTTTTGTTCTAACAGAAATCACCATCATTATCAATTGCCATCTCCACATCGAAGGTCGGCTGCGATGGATCTCCAACGTCTTCTGCCTCTTGTCTTGATGGTCAATTCTGATAAACTCTTTCCTGTCTCTTGTCTTGATGGTCAACTCTGATAGACTCTTTCCTGTCTCTTGTCTTGATGGTTGATGCGTGATGCCATATGATGATGGATGGCATCCGCATGTCTGGTTTTGTGTAGTGTGTAGATGTGTTCAGTCAAAACAATGTTCATGCAACAATAACAGGGCAATCCACATAGGACGTCAGTAAACTCACGACGTATAAAGTCAATGAGTCTTGAAACAGCCGTTGACGTTTTTCTTCATTATTTATTGTGGACGCCACAGTGACAAAATGGTTACGCAAATGTGTAGGCACATCAAACAGTCATTATCACAGCAACATTCAATACAGCAATAAACGGTAGACAGCATTACAATGATGAGTCAGATGCATGTTATATTTCATAGTGCTGTAAATGTAGTCAGGTGGAAAACTCCATCCTTTTCTATAACAGCCAGGAGATAACCAGATGTATGAGATCAGTTCACTCTCCTTAGTTTGACTTCAGCAAGACAGACACGTCTGCCGAAGTATAAATAATGTCCTCAAAAATATCCTCTAGATAATAAAGGTTTTCCAAACCTAGTTCATTTAACAGAGTAGCAAGTAATGGTCCTTGGTACCTGCATCAACCGATGCAGTACAATGCAGCGACATGTGAGCTAGGAAAACATCTCGTGACGACGACTTTCGCAGACAGGCTATGAATCGAAATCGCTCACGACCCAAAATCAATAGCGTTAATGAAAGAGTCAATTTACCTTGCTTTCATGAAATACACAGAAATATCACGCCTCCCGACATGTGGGAAACACTAGAGGTATTATCTCGAATAAACGAAATATCCATTAAGAGGACTACACATCCCTGACAGAACAAAAATAGCGGAGATCCCCTCTTCAACGAGGCATCTCTTTCGCCATTCCAAATCGCTCACCCCCACTAGTGGTGGGCGGAAACCGATCGACAAAGAAGCAAGACAAGTCATGCGCAGTCCAGCGCAAAACGACCACAGCTCAAACTTAACTGCATTCGATACCAACGCGAGAAGACAAATGCTTACCGAGAAAAGTGACTATAAATTCCAAGCAGTTGTTGCCCTTGCGTTATAAAACAGATATTGAAATAAAACGAATAGAATTTATCACGCAACAATTCAACTCTGATGTCTTTCTGTCTAAACAGAAAGAATCGAGGCCTAAGATCGTAGAAGAATGGGGCACGTCTCATGGAAAGAGAAGAAAACAAATAAATAGATCCTAGAAAACCTGGAAATGAAAAGATAATTTATGAATGAGATCAAAATTAGACAGCTAAAATATGTTGGCTGTGTAAAAAGAGTCTATCACTCTTTCCTGTTCATTTCTTGATGTTAGCTTCTTACTTATAGCGTTGACTTCCTCTTGCACGTTTGCCTACAACTATTTCTTCTATTAATGTCGTCATTAAGGTATTATGTCTTTTTACACAGCCAACATATTTTAGCTGTCTAATTTTGATCTCATTCATAAAATCTCTTTTCATTTCCAGGTTTTCTAGGATCTATTTATTTGTTTTCTTCTCTTTCCATGAGACGTGCCCCATTCTTCTACATATCCACATCTTAAAGGCCTCGATTCTTTCCTCTAATTGCTTGTTCACTGTCCAGGTTTCTTCACCATACAATAATAAAGAATATATATAGCATTTTATGTTTCTCTAAACAGAAATGGATACTCGTAAACCATGGTACTCTTCATTTGTTTTGCTCACTACAGAGTACCTCAACATATATGGCAAGATAACGCACTCGAACATATGTGCTGATGGCACCCATACATTCATGGATACAAGAGCAAGTAAGAAAAGGGAAAATAAATTAGCCAGTTGGTCAATGAGTCTATCATGGACCAGTGAGTGAGTGAGTGAGTGAGTGAGTGAGTGAGCAGGTGAGCCTATCATTCTTTCATTCTATGAATCAATAAGTTGTTAATTCAGTTTGTACTTCTGCTACTGGACCTCCGTTAAATGGTACTACTACTACTACAAGTACTAATTTAGCTACTTCTATGACTACTTCTCTTGTCACAAGTACTACTTGCTACTTCTATGACTACTTCTCTTGTCACAAGTACTACTTTAGCTACTTTTATGACTACTTCTCTTGTCACAAGTACTAATTTAGCTACTTCTATGACTACTTCTCTTGTCACAAGTACTAATTTAGCTACTTCTATGACTACTTCTCTTGTCACAAGTACTACTTTAGCTACTTCTATGACTACTTCTCTTGTCACAAGTATTACTTTAGCTACTTCTATGGCTACTTCTCTTGTCACAAGTATTACTTTAGCTACTTCTATGACTACTTCTCTTGTCACAAGTATTACTTTAGCTACTTCTATGACTACTTCTCTTGTCACAAGTATTACTTTAGATACTTCTATGACTACTTCTCTTGTCACAAGTACTACTTTAGCTACTTCTATGACTACTTCTCTTGTCACAAGTACTAATTTAGCTACTTCTATGACTACTTCTCTTGTCACAAGTATTACTTTAGCTACTTCTATGGCTACTTCTCTTGTTACAAGTATTACTTTAGCTACTTCTATGGCTACTTCTCTTGTTACAAGTATTACTTTAGCTACTTCTATGACTACTTCTCTTGTCACAAGTATTACTTTAGCTACTTCTATGGCTACTTCTCTTGTTACAAGTATTACTTTAGCTACTTCTATGGCTACTTCTCTTGTCACAAGTATTACTTTAGCTCCTTCTATGACTACTTCTTGTCACAAGTACTAATTTAGCTACTACTTCTATGACTACTTCTCTTGTCACAAGTATTACTTTAGCTACTTCTATGGCTACTTCTCTTGTTACAAGTATTACTTTAGCTACTTCTATGGCTACTTCTCTTGTCACAAGTATTACTTTAGCTACTTCTATGGCTACTTCTCTTGTCACAAGTACTAATTTAGCTACTTCTATGACTACTTCTCTTGTCACAAGTATTACTTTAGCTACTTCTATGGCTACTTCTCTTGTCACAAGTATTACTTTAGCTACTTCTATGGCTACTTCTCTTGTTACAAGTATTACTTTAGCTACTTCTATGGCTACTTCTCTTGTCACAAGTATTACTTTAGCTACTTCTATGGCTACTTCTCTTGTCACAAGTATTACTTTAGCTACTTCTATGGCTACTTCTCTTGTCACAAGTACTAATTTAGCTACTTCTATGACTACTTCTCTTGTCACAAGTATTACTTTAGCTACTTCTATGGCTACTTCTCTTGTCACAAGTACTAATTTAGCTACTTCTATGGCTACTTCTCTTGTCACAAGTATTACTTTAGCTACTTCTATGACTACTTCTCTTGTCACAAGTACTAATTTAGCTACTTCTATGGCTACTTCTCTTGTCACAAGTATTACTTTAGCTACTGTAAAGCTACTGTAAAGATTTTATTTCCTCCTTCTGTGGCAAGTTTATCTGCCTTCTTATTTTCACATATATTTCTATGGGCTGGGATCCACTGTACTTTTACTTGTTGAAATTCATAGCTGGTTTTCAAAAGTACTTCTGCCAAGCTGTCTAGTTCATTGTTGTTATTGTTCTTGAGGGTTGTGATGACTGATAGTGAGTCTGTAAGGAGCACTATATTTCTCTAGGAAAATCTTTATTTTTCCATGATGGTGATTGCAGCTGTTTTTAGCACTTCTGCCTCCGCTTTAAGGGGAGGAGCTACACGGAAATGCTATTTTCGTTATTAATCACAGGATGTCAATGAAAATGAACATACTTAACCTACATCAATCACAGACTTAACCTACATCAATCACATACTTAACCTACATCAATCATAGATACGCATAATGAAGAGTTTGATGGTATTACATCATCGGCTGTCGTGGAAACGGCTGCCATGTTGGATTTTATTGTTCTATTTCAATTTCCTAAGGCTTTTTTATGTATTAATCTATCATTACCAAATTTAAACAAAATGTTTATCGTTATATTTTAAAAGTTTTGTTACATTGGATTTTTGATACCATAAGTAGATCTTGAGATATATAATTTTAAAATTCGTATCTATAAATAGTCACCATTTTTTGCAAAATGTTACAACATTATTTGCAATAAATCAAATTTTGATAAGATATCATAAATTGGATCTGAAAAAAGTTTTATTATCCTATGTAAAGTATTTGTGCTTAATCTGATATTGATTTACAAAAAAATGCGGAAGTTATAAGAACATTAGTAGCTTAAAACAAGGTTCTGAGAAAATCTAGATTTTCTTCATAGGAAAAGCATCATTTCTGAAGAAAATACTATTTACAAAATCAAAATGTACCTACTTAGAACGTGTTGTGACAAATACTTTTCACAGATTTAGATTCAGGGAAATATAAATTATACGAGTATAGACTAATCCCAATTTTCATGCTTCTGCTTTGACTGAAAATTGCCTCCCGCTCCCCAGTTGTTTGAAAATTTCCCAGTGGCCATTGAGAAATGTATTTCTTGTCCATTATTTAATTTTGTGTATACACCTCCACCTCCATTTTTTGTAACATTTGTTGCTGATCCATCTGTTTATATGTGGGTGCATTCTATTGTTGGGTACATCTTTCTGAGGTATCCCATAACCAGGTGTTTCCTCTTTGCTTCTGTCTGGCTGCCTTTTTTCGTTCCTTCTGGTTTGCTGTCAATCAGCTCTGGGAACCTTGTTCTCTTCCATTATGGAAGTGCACTGCTAGTAGTTATGGGCGCTGTTTTTATTCGTACAAGGTCTGGTACATTGGGGGAGGGAAGAGCTCTTTTGCTGTTTGTACAAATCACCTTCTCTGGTCTCTGCCTCCACCACATCCTCTCATTCTGTCATTCATTGGTTGGTTTGTGAGCCTTTTAGATTGTTCTGCCTCATGTAGTACTCTGTCATCTCTTCTGTTCAGATATATGGACAACACAAACATTTAAGTGGAAGAAACAAAACGATAAAAAGTAGTCTCATAGCAGACACTGCCGCAGCGGAGGGAAGTGTTAGAGACTTCACCATACTACGTCCAGCATCGAGAGGTGGGGGTGACCAGCTCCCTTCCTTGCTGCCTTTTCCTTCCTTAACTCAAAATCAGGTACCCATTTACACCTGGGTAGAGTGGAGGGTGTCAGTAGCGTGATTTGAACCCGGCACCTCCTTTGCACTAACTGGATGAAGTGTAAACGTAAAAACAGCTTGTCAGAAAAGATACAGACAAGTTTGTAGCAAAGACATCTTCGGGAGTGATGATGAAGACGCAATAGGAAAAGGAGAAAGAGAAAAGAAGATAAGAAGGATAAACGGACTGACAGAATTACGATATAAGGAGATGGCAACCGAAAGAAAGAGAATGAAGAGAAAAAAAAAGGATAAAGAGAAAAATCAAGTATATTTATTGCCCAGGTTGATTTAACAGAACCCAAAATACAACACGTACGTGACCCACACAAAAAAAAAAAAAGGAATTTGTCTAGGATTGACCGGTTAACTGGATAACAGACAATTGATTAGTTTCAACAATAAATATTTCAGCTGAGGGTCAGACCAGCCCTTTGTCACCATGAAAAAAAAAAAAAAAAAAGGGACCTATTGTGTGAGTAGTTCATTGAGAGAGATTGGTCTGCTTGTCATAAATGCCATTTCCGAAATATCCATCCTGTGCATTGATCGCTGTATCTTTCCTGGATCTAGTTCCGCCTCGTCGTCTCCGTACCAGACATAGCACGCGCGATCTCTGGTTAGTTAGCGAGTTTATAGACAGAGATATATGGAACCTGTCGTCACTATTAACTTTATTAATAATAAAGAAGTAGGCGACTCATCATAATAACAACAGTGAAACATATTTTTGTCTTTTGTTTTATCTTCACCGTCCATTACAATCATCATCACTCGACATTTTATGAAAATGATAACTGAATAAAACTCTAGGATAAAATAAAAAGGAATATAGATAACATTAAAATGCACTAACAAACAGTTTTTACTAAGTCTGTATGAAAACTGCTGTAGTTGCAATTCCTGTGAAAATAGGAATGTGGTTGGCATTTGCCAAACTCGAGCAGGGTTTCTTAACCTGTGGTCCCTTTGGGGCCCATGAATCGATTCAAGGGTGTAGGTGGACATAGTCCAGAATGTAAAATGTACAAATTTAAATTATGCTTTTATGCATATTTTTTCCCAAGAAGGGGCCTATAGCCATAGTTTGACAATCAAAGGAGTACATAGCCCTCATCCACCAATCAAAGGGGAATATAGCCTTCATCCGACAATCAAAGGGGTATACAACCTTCATCCGACAATCGAAGGGGTATATAGCCTTCATCCGACAATCAAAAGGGTTTAGCCTTCATCCGACAATCAAAAGGATATATAGCCTTCATCCAACAATCAAAAGGGTATATAGCCTTCATCCGACAATCAAAAGGATATATAGCCTTCATCCGACAATCAAAAGGATATATAGCCTTCATCCGAAAATGAAAAGGGTATATAGCCTTCGTCCGACAATCAAAGTGGTATATAGCCTTCATCCGACAATCAAAAGGATCCATTGCATCAACACTGGTTAAGAAACGCGGAAGTAGAGATTCTTGATTTTCCAAATGACTTTTGTTTTCTGTCACATAAACAACAAGGCACGCAGAAAAAGACATATGGACTAACAGTAGAAGCATCGATAAAAGGAATATACGTGAATGTAAGCAAAACAAAGGAAATTGGAATAAATAGTAGGCGAACAGATTTGATGAAAAGCAATAGACAGGCAATTAAAGAAGTACACAGCTGTATCTACGAAGGAAATTACATCGACACAGTTGAAGTACACATCTTCATATAATTAATTAGTAATGCTGACGAGAAGCAAAGTTCAACAAACTGCTCGACGTTATGCAAATGACTATTGGCTCCAGCTCAGTGAGAGCATTCACCGCAGCGCAAACAGGCAACACTAGACAAATGTATGATAGTGTCACGAGTTGCCTCCCCTTAGCTCTGCAGTAGTGATCCAACAGTGGCCAAAACCCAAGAGTAACTGATGTGGTTTTCAAAGGTGTCTACCTTTGCACAAGATTACTCTTGGCAGAGTTGTAGATAGAAGGATAATGGTGCTTCTACCTCCAGGGACTATTCACAAGATATTTAGAAAAGCGAGAACAATACTGCATTGGCTGAGCACGTTAACTCTAGTATCTGCCGTCAACATTTGTGAAAGATAGGGTTATCTTATAATCGTTAGCTCGTTCAAGCCACCAGCTGAGTTAATTCAGCGAATTCCTCTTAATATTATTGTATAGCTCTGTTTAAGTATATTTATGAAATTGTCAAATACATACGGATACAACACATTCAAAATGATTAAGTCAACTTTAAATTTGGGTAGATATTAGTAACAAATTTAATAGTCAATTAGGTTTTAACAGCTATTAAAAATTGAATAATGTTTTAACAAAAATTGGTCATCATCATATGATGTTAATGGGGATTAAAATAAGTGGACGTTTCACTTGTCAGCTTTTATTTGTACACTTAGCTGCTGGGGTTTCTTCTCCCGCTGGTGTTTTGGTTCTTCGCAGATAGGTGACTGAATCGCTCGCGTCCCTAGTCAAGATTAAGAGTTGCAGCACGTTCCAAGTAGAATCAGGGAGTAACTGCAAAGCTGGTCCCGCGTCTCTAAGACCCGTCTGATGATGGTGTCTAGCGTCGACTTCAGGCCACTTATACCCTCACTTCTTCCTGAAATAGTACCTAAACTGGTACCACCAAACCAATCTTTAGGCTCACAGACTGCTGGCTCAGAGAAATAAAGGCCTTTTTAGAGGCCTCTTACACGTGGTATGCGGCGTTGTTACTTTAGCAATAAGTTCCCACTTTGACTTGTTTTTCAGTTCCCTCAGATCCCGGTTTTCCGTGTTAAAATATGAGAGTTTTCCTGGGCTCTAAGTCCTCAAGACGCTCAAAGAAGGGTCCGGTCCGATAAATGAAAGCCGATTTTAGTCTTAACTCTGGCAGACTCTGGTTGTCTTCTTGGCGCGAGGTAGATTTTCACAGTGTTTTTTCAACCGACTGCTGTGTCAGGTTATATTGCCCCTTACGTTCCTGGCACGTGTTGTTTACTATTAGACCAGGCCCCAATCAGAAATTTAGTTATGTATACATCTCAAGTGCTGGCCAATAATTTCAAACATGCGTATTTAGGATGGGGTAATTCAAAATATTTCCACTAGGATATTTCTGCGCGTTACTGCAAAGGTCATGTCTCCCAAATATGGAATGAAAACATCCGATACTCTCTCGGCAATGTTTTCTCAAATACAACATCTTACTTTCATCTAAAGTAATGTCTTTGTAACAAGGTGTACAGGAAATGATTATGTCATTCGTTTCCGCCGAGTGCATGCAGACAGGTCTATAATTTATCGCGGGGCACTCCTAGGTAAACATGATCAACTATCACTGTAGAGTGTAGGGGGTGTGAAATTGATAAGAAAATAGCTACTATCTGCTTGACAGCAGAGAAAGAAGAAAAGGGCGACCACGGAAATTGCAAGTAATTTAGTACAAAAAATGTAACTAAATACTGCCGAAGAGGAAATGAGATCGACCCAATTATTATGTGACAGGCAGTATAAAGAAAGCCCTTGCTCCCAAAAAAGTAAGATGGCACTGCTAAAAACCATCAGCGGAGAGAAGCTAAACGATAAGGGTAAGTAGATGGTGAGGTGGGTCGAGCAATACTCTGAGCTTTACGCTAGAGACAATACCGTCACGCCTGCAGCCCTTGATGCTGTCAAATGTCTGCCAACTATGGAGGAGCTGGATGCTGAACCAACATTAAAAGAACTCAGCAAGGCCATTGATAGCTTGGCCTCTGGCAAAGCACCGGGCAGTGATGGAATTCCTCCCGATTTAATCAAATGTTGTAAGAGCACGCTATTACATCCCATGCATAGGATGCTGCGCCAGTGCTGGGAAGAGACAACTATTCCTCAAGACATACGAGATGCCAAGATTGTAACACTGTTTAAAAATAAAGGAGACAGAAGTGATTGCAATAACTACAGAGGCATCTCTCTTCTTAGTATTGTTGGTAAGGTATTTGCCAGAGTCATCTTAATGCGACTACACAAGGTAGCTGAGCGCATATATCCAGTGTCACAATGTGGATTACGAGCTGGTAGATCAACAACAGACATGATCTTTTCTCTCTGACAGCTTCAGGAAAAATCAAGAGAGCAGAAAAGACCTTTATATATCGCCTTTATAGACCTCACAAAGGCATTTGACCTGGTTAGTAGGGATGGACTCTTCAAAATCCTCCTGAAAATAGGCTGCCCTGCTAATTAGCTGGAAATGATAAAGTCATTCCATGTGGACATGAAGGGAACAGTCCAGTATGCTGGAAAAACATCACAGCCCTTTGATATACGAAGTGGCGTTAAACAAGGCTGCGTTCTAGCTCCAACCCTCTTCGGGATCTTCTTTGCCTTACTCTTGAAACATTCACAGATGCAACTGAAGGAATATGCCTTCACACTAGGTCAGATGGCCGTCTGTTTAATCTCGCAAGGTTGAAGGCAAAAACAAATATCAGAAGGGTCACTATAAGAGACTTGCTATTCGCTGATAATGCTGCAGTCGCCACTCAAAGCCAACAGGAGCTTCGGAGCTTGATAAATCGCTTCATCCAAGCATGCAAGGACTTTGGCCTCACTAAGTCTAAAGAAAACGAATGTGCTGAGTCTAATGTGGGTGCTGCACCAGTTATCGCTATCGATAACTATGAATTGGCAATGGTGCACCACTTCACATACCTGGGGTCTATCAACAATGACAAACTCTCCCTGGACACAGAAATTGACAGCCGCATTGGCAAAGCAGCAGCTACCTTTGCCAGCCTCACATCGCGTGTTTTTGGAAACTCCAAACTCACAATGAAGACCAAAGCTGCGGCATATAACGCCTGCGCCACAGGGCACACTTCTATATGGTAGCGAGACATGGACAACCTATGCTAAGCAAGAAAGAAGGTTCAATACCTTCCATCTACGGTGTCTACGCCACATCCTCGGCATTTCGTGGAAAGATAAAGTGACAAATGTCGAGATGTTGTCACGTGCTGGCCTTCAAAGCATGTATACACTGCTTAGACAGCGCAGACTACGCAGGCTTGGCCATGTCCGCCGCATGGAAGATGGTCGCATCCTGAAAGATATCTTCTACGGACAAATGGCAGATGGTAAAAGAACAGTTGGGGGACCGCAGCTGAGATTCAAAGATGTGTGCAGGAGAGACATAATGGCACTGGACATAAATCCAGCAACCTGGGAGGATGAAGCTACCGATCGCACCAAATGGCGATCTATCTATGGCGCCACCTCAGTTTGGGCGAAAAGAAGCTCACATAACAAGCAGAAGAGAGGAGAAAACATCGAAAGGAACACCAGGAAAATAAGCTGCAGAAAGGGCTATTATTTTTATTATTATTATGCTGACAAAGAAGTGCACAGCTTTATCTATTTAAGGAGTAACATTGACAAAGAAGACGTGCATAGCTGCTTCATATATTTAAGAAATAACATCGATACAGAAGAAGTGTACAGCTTCATACACTTAAGAAGCAAGTGACAATGACTATGATGAAGCTGCTACAAGACAAGCAAGTCGGAAGTGGATTTCTCTATTGCTCAAGCAGAACCAATAAGAATACAGTTAATCAAACTGATAAGCGAACAGCAAGAATACAAAACCACAAGCAACAAAAGCTATTAAAATAAGCTACGTGGAAAAGTGTGTAAACACACGAATAAAGAAGTAGTGTAATTATTAAATTACTTCAAATATCTATTAATTGAGAAACATCAGCATTCATTGAAGGAAACATGAAACCAATCTGCAGGTATATATTTCCTAGTACAGTACAAAGAAAATGCATTGCAACAATGTGCTATTTAAGACCGGTGGCAGAGAAGAGCAGAGATATAGAGAGTCAAACTGGGCAGGTTTCATTTTTCAATCTGGTGGACAATTCGTGTATAGAATATCCGATATTTAAAAAAAAAAACAAAAAAAAACATTCATTAATGATGCACTGTCTGCTTTTACTAGGGGATTTTAATGAACGCTTAGCCCAGAGGGAAAAAATATACAGTATTGACTTTTTCCATTTTGGTAACAACAGTATAAAAACAGAGAGAGAGAGAGAGAGAGAGAGAGAGAGAGAGAGAGAGAGAGAGAGAGAGAGAGAGAGAGAGAGAGAGAGAGAGAGAGAGAGAGAGAGAGAGAGAGAGAGAGAGAGAGAGAGAGAGAGAGAGAGAGAGAGCGGTGGGTGCCGTTTGGAAGGTCCTGGTTCGATCCCGGTAAGCCTATCACTTCTGTTGTTTTTCTGTTGTCTGGTCTTCTACTTCTTTATTTTCCCACTGAGTGCCTGATCATACCTTTGTGTGTTGTTTGTTTATTTTTTTACTGGTTATAACACACAGTGGCACCATCACTACAAAAAAGGTGAAGGTAGTTCCATTACAGATTCTGCCGTGGGACAGTGAAGTGTTAGAACAGCGTTTCTGAACCTTTTTTTCGTGCATGGACCCAGGGCCGGATTAAGAACTCCGGAGCCTAAGCTATTAAGATATTTTGGGGCCCCTCTCCAATCTTCTAAAAGGAAAAACCAGAAAAAAAACCAATGGATTTCAGATTAATATTAAAATTATTATTCGTATAATACGTAAAAACCAGTTTAAAGGTAGTGGGGCACCTGCAAATAAATTATAATTAAAAAAAAGGGGGAAAAGCGGGGGCGGAAGTAACTAATAAATTAACTGTTGTACAGATACTACTACCCTGCACGCATGATACTACTACCCTGCACGCATGCGCGTATTATCGTGCACGTGCCGTTGCTGTAGAGCTCTGTGCGTTATGACTCCCTTGCTTTCTTTCGTGGCGGGCGCTGTACCTTTTGCGCCCTAGGCCCGTCTCTAGTGGGCCTAATGAATAATCCGGCGCTGCATGGAAACCTTCCTTATCCAATGAAAGCTATGGGCCTATTCTTAAGGAAAAAATATACATAAATAAACTTTAAATTTGAGGTTATGTACACAGACCCCCCTAAAGTCCATCCATGGACCCCCCAAGAATGTCCATGGACCCCCCAAGAATGTCCATGGACCGCCCAAGAATGTCCATGGACCCCCCAAGAATGTCCATGGACCCCCCAAGAATGTCCATGTTAAGAAAGCCTGTGTTAGAGACTTCACTGGGTCGAGCTTCGAGAGGTGGGGGTGACCAGTTCCCCCTCCTGGCTGCCTTCGCCTTTTCTAACTCAAGAGAAGAATTCTGGTTCTCATTTACAGCTAGGTTCTTCTTCCTCTTTGATCCTTAGCCGCCGACCGTCAAAGCAGTCAGTGGCCATCACGCCTGGTGGCATCTTGTAGGGCAACAACAAATTGATTCCACTTTGCTCGGTCGGTGGCCATCCTTCGTACAGTGCCCCAACTCTGGTTCATTCTTTGCATCTGTGGTAAAGTGGGATATTATAAATATTTATAGGGGACTTAGTGTACTGACTGAGATCAGCTGTGAAGGTATCTGTATCTAATAAGGGTAGTGTATTACAGATGACCTTACTTGCTACCGGAGCCGCGGTAGCATAGTGGTTAGTGCACTGGCTTCCTAGCGCAGTGGTCTATGGTTATCCCCCTGATCAAAATTTTTAGGCCACAGAATTATTACTCTGGGAAGGTGGAATATTGTGATAATATGGGCCTAAACACCATATTCCCAATATGCCTCACGTTGTAACGAACCTGTCCACATATTTATACCTCAGGGTTATTCTGTATTGTGATGACTACGTTGAATGAGTGTTATGTCACAACAACAACAGACAGATAAACAATTTAATTTATTCCACTACACGTGACAACACTGTGAGACTCACACACATTTAACACTCTATAAGACTATTCTTAAATGAGGCACTGGTAAATTTTCAAATATAAATATGTATTAATTACTGTCACTAATATATATGTGTCCTGATTCAAATACAAAGTGAACCAGGAATCACAATCAATTTTAATTACAAGTTATATGTACAGAATTTATCAATATGAATCTGGTAGTGACATATTTTATTAATATTCTCCTATGTGTGTCAGTTGTGTAGTAGTAATATGAGGTAATACTGGTTTTGTTTTTTCAAGCTATGTTGTTATTTGTCATCATGACTTCAAGTGTTTGTTTCTGTTGGAACTAGTATTGGAGATGTTCTCAGTTCCGTTCATTAAAACAATTAATTTCCCCTCTTATTTTTATACAATGTCAGTTTAAGATGGGGTTACATAATGTTGAGCTCCGCTGGCCACATAGGCTTATCTTTCGTGATGGCGGCAGGAAAAGACTCCTCTGCTCGATAGCCTCCCTGTATTCTGGAGACACCTCACTGTGTGCTATATGGACCAAGGAGTATGCTGTCCGCCTCTGGATTCAGCAAAGCTCTGACCAGGTGCTGCTCAATAACTTTAGGACCACAGTCCCTGAAACAAGAAGGTTGTACCTCCTACTTCAGAACTAATTTATACTCTATTTCTACACTGAGCACAATACATAACAAACACTGAGTTCAGAGCGGTAGGCCAACTGCTATCTTCATCTGAAACAATTTTCACCAGTATATTCCTCCCTAATGGTTATTACGCCTCTGCAATTCCAGCATTATTTCTTTCTAGTAAATAATATAGGTGTCAGTGTACTGTTTGGCAATTCCATGTAGTTTTACTTTCCTCCGACACCTTCTGTTCAGGCTGGAGCATTATATAGGCTTTACCTCATGTTCGCTACTGAACCACACATATATACAGACATAAATTATCAATTTACATTCAATTTTCATTAAAAGATATCAAATATTTCAAGCTTACCACAATTCATGGAAATAATACAGAATTACGTTGACTGGCACTGAATATAGCACAATTTCGATCTGAGCTTTTCAAAAAAGTACTCCTACTCACGTTTCCCCTAACAACAAAGAAGTAGTATTTATAGTCCGACTAATCGTGTTTAGCCTTACATTTATTTTCCGCCAATCAAATAGGAGGTAACATGTCAGCCTATTTCCCGTACAATGGTGTGTTGAAAATCTGCCACTGAGCGATTCTGATTTGGGTGTTGTCTGACATCCCTCACTATTTCTTCTGGCTATAATTTGGTATTTCCTAGACTATTTGCGTAACGTTTAACATATTATTTGTCAGCAAGTCCTAAGGAACCCAAATATACAAATTTAAAGGAGCTAAGTGGCTGCGTTCAAAATATGCACTTTCTTCTACCTCCTGTTTACTTCGAATACGATGTGGTGTCTGGGTACTGTAATGTTTTCAAACGTAAACCAGTATAATGTCATATTTCCTAATAAGCGTTTTTCAGGATTTTAAAACCTAACTCTGGTATGGGTAGTGTTGTTTATCACTGTCGATTTGAAAAAAAGCTAGTGCTTGTGGCCTTACACGCGTGATGGTAGTAATTGTGTATCGCGCGACTGTGGTAGTATTGCCTGCGTCCCTGCTTTCAGCCCTCCCTTCTTTCTATCTTTAGTCCATCTGTCTTTCGTTTTAGGTAACGTAGTGTATAAAAAGACATGAATGGAATTTTAAATCTAGGTCAACCTGCGTATCTCAAGGTTTTTCTTAGAAATGCAGCACGTTTTATCGTAGAAAGCGGGTATTAAAGCAGTAGGCTTTTACTATCAACGTGAAACGTTACAATTTGCAGACGAAGTAGAAAACAAGGGGGATTTCGAGTACAGTCATTGTGACAGCACTGTTCTTTACCATTTTTCTTTCCTTTTATTGAAGTTATTTGTTAGGCTTTATATTTACGTTTTAATTTATATATGTGGATTAGAATATTTCACGACATCTCCCCTCTTAAAACAGACATCTTATGTCAGTCCTTTATTCTATATACACATAGATAAATGTAAGTCAACTCGACTTTACTCTGCTGTTGTGCTATCATGGTTTTATGTAGTTGGGTCCATTCAGAGTAGGCACTACTCATGAAATCTGCCTCAGACCTCTACAACCAATAATATTTTTCGGTTATGTTACTGAACAGCCGCAAGTGTGACTGCTTGTCTTAATGCTGCTTCACAACCCGTATTCACCATTTCTCTTCTCTGAGTCTGCGCAATGACATGTCCAGAGAACATTAGATTTTCCTCAAAATGTACGTTATGAGGAGATAACATATACCTGGTGATAGCAGAGTTTTCGTAGTGGATCCCATAAACTTCTTATTAGCCTGTATGAAACATTCGGAATATCCTCAATCAAAGAGGCAACTCAGGGATTCATTACGTTCCTCCGAATTGTTTCCATCTAACAATTTTGTCTGATCTCAGGTTTTACTGGAATCTGATAGTAGTCTTTACTCAGATCCACCCTTGAGAAATATTTAGCTTTATTTAGCCTGGCAAACAACTGATTTGTATCCGGCAATGGATCCACCTGTCCTTCTGTAATAGCATTCAGTCTCCTGTAATCTATACAGAGTCTATGTTCTCCAGAGGGCTTCCTTAGGAGTACAACGCCGGAACTATACGAAGATTCACTGTGTGAAATAATTCCTTCCTTCAACAAATAGTCTATCTCTTCCTTCAAAGCTTTCTCCTTAGCAAAAGGAATCGAATAGGGTTTCATACAGACAGGTGTGGGGTCTATCAGCTTCATATCATATTCCAATAAGTTTGTATGTCCTGGTCGGTCTGTTAACACCTCTGCATGATTATCTAGAACCTGTTGTACTCTCTCTTTCTGAGTTTTCGTTAAATGTGTACTGATTTTCACCTGTGCCGCTGTCTCACAGGGGTGTAATGGATATTCAAATGATGAAAGTGGTTCCTTTTTCATCTCCATGGCAATGGACAAGGTCAACAAGTGTGTCTCTTCCTGATGTTCTCTTTCCAAATATTTCTTCAGGAGATTCACATGATAGATTTTTTTCTTTCCCCTTATCTATCTTATAATTGGTTCTAGACACCTTCTCTAGAACTGTATATGGACCTTGCCATCCAATTTGTAACTTATTCTGACTACCGGGGAGAAGAAGCAGTACCTTCTCTCCCACAGCCAAATCTCTGTCTTTCGCTTTCCTGTTATAATAGGCAGCATGTTTCTTCCTGGCTTGTTTCAAATTTTCATTGGCAAGTTTCCAGCCAGTTTTTAAACGAGTGGTCAGCTCATTCACATATTGGTATGAGGATGTAATATTTTCCTCTGCCTTTTCATCAGTCCACGTTCTTAACAGCGTTACATATGGACCTTTAATTGTGTGGACCTATTTGTCCATGCACCGGTATGGTCTCTTCCACTAGAAGCGCTATAGTGATGATTTTTTCTCTCAGAATTATCATGCATAAAACGACCGCTACCAATTTTCCTCTTGGGGCTGTCTCCCCACTTAAAATTCTTGATGAGAGATTTCCTCTCTACATCTTCTTCCTCCAGTTTGTTTAAGTCCGATTGAGGGATTTTCGGCTTATCCTGGGGTAAGACATCTTTTTGCACTCTCCGCATAGTGGCCATTGTAAAACAGTTAAGTGAAGCTTGTCCGTGAAAAGGGGCTTCCCATTCCCTTTGGTCCACTTTATCAAATTTATTTTTCTTTTTTATTGTCAGGCCTAATTTTGCCCCTTGGCGTGTCCAGGTCCTGATCAATGTTCCCACTTGTGGGTGTTCCCTCATGTGCTATGCTACACCTTTCTACAAAATTCTCAATGTCCCATCTTGCCTTGGGCCAATAATAATTGTGAGCCACCTTTTGGATGATGGTACCAATCTTCTCATGGTCCCCATCTTGTTTCACATGTAGGCTCCTTATTAAGTCTGCCCTATATCTTTTAGGAAGTACCAGCTGTCCCTGACCTTTGGATCTAGCTCCAGTCTTCCTATACATCAACTTGTTTTTCATGTAAAAATCTCCCTTGCCTGGAGTTGTATGACAAGTTGACAATTTCCTGAAACAAGGCTTGAGAGTCTTATCCCCAGCCTGTGCCTTCCTCATCTCTTCTGGAGTGGTATCCAACATAATATCCTCCTCCTGTCTTGAGGTCGACCTGACCTGAAGGGTGGCCATATACACAGGTTTCCTTCTGCAACGGTCAGTGTCATGATTGTCCATCTGACAATTTTTACACCACCTTTTCCCTTGGTTGAAAGATTTTCTTTCATCATATTTCCTTTCATCGAATTGTGGGGTTTTATTTTTATTGTCATACCGTGGCCTATCAAATTGGTGCTTACCTTTGTTTTGATCTCTAGGATCAAATTTATTAAAGTCCTGTGGTGCCCTAAAATTATCAATCTGTTTCTTCTTATTACCTGATACCTCTGCCTGAGCTGCTTGATACCTTTCAGCAACATTTAGCAACTCACCCAGCCTCTCTGCACCTTGTTCCATGAGAAACTTTCTCATGTCTGGAGCCATGGACTCTCTTAATTGTTCTATAAGGACCATTTCCTTAAGATCTTGGGTTTTCCCCAGAGAAGTCCATTTCTCCAAGTATGTCTCTATTCGTGCAGAGAACTGGTGGTAGGTTTCACCTGACAGTAGTTTAGCATTCCTAACTTTTTTCCTATAAAATTCTGCGTTCTTTTCATATCTTAACAAAAGAGCCTGCTTTAGCATGTCATAATTTTCCTGATCACCTCTGCTCATTTTGGCAAAAACTTCATAAGCTGCCCCACGAAGACCTTGAGATAACTTTAAGCTCCACCTTTCTCTCTCTAACCCATATGTGGTAGCTAATAGTTCATATCTATTTAGATAGCTCTCAATATCATCGTCTTTCTCAACGAAATGATCTAAATGAAAATTCATAGCTGAGGTTGAGGCTCCCTGACTAGCAGTAGCATCAGAGGTAAAGGGACTGGCACCATTTTCAGGAGCATGGCTTTGAAACTCAAACTCCCTTAGTCGTAACTCATGTTCCCTTTGTAATCTCTTATCCTCTGCTTCCCTTTCTGCAGCTAATCGCTTGTCTTCTCTTTCTGCAGCCTGTCTTCTTTCCTCGGCTTCCAATGCTTTAGCCTCTTTGTCAGCCTCAATCTGCAACCTCTTAGACTCAGCCTCAATCTGCAACCTCTTAGCCTCAGCCTCAATCTGCAACCTCTTAGTCTCAGCCTCTAACTTTCTTTCGGCCTCTTTTTCTAATCTTCTTTCTTCCCGTTCAATATATTTGTCACATTCAGCCGTGACATAAGCAATCATAATTTGTCCGTCCATTCCTAACTCTTTCGCAGTCTGTACAGCAGCAGATCGAAATTTTGCCAAGTCGGCCATTGTCTAAGATGCAATTGTAACAATTCATACTATCAATAATTATCTAAGGACACTACAGGCACTGAGAGCTCAACGTTATTTATTTCCACCCAAGGATACCTTTTAATTCTTTTTATTCCCAATATCTATAACAGGAGAAAGTTCAATATCCCTGGAGCGAGACCCCAATATATGTGGTAAAGTGGGATATTATAAATATTTATAGGGGACTTAGTATACTGACTGAGATCAGCTGTGAAGGTATCTGTATCTAATAAGGGTAGTGTATTACAGATGACCTTACTTGCTACCACATATTTATACCTCAGTCAGAATTATTCTGGAATATTGTGATGACTACGTTGAATGTCTAGGGTATGTATATGATGAAGTGTAAGTCACAACAACAACAGACAGATAAACAATTTAATTTATTCCACCACACGTGACAACACTGTGACACTCACACACATTTAACACTCTATAAGACTATTCTTAAATGAGGCACTGGTAAATTTTCAAATATAAATATGTATTAATTACTGTCACTAATATATATGTGTCCTGATTCAAATACAAAGTGAACCAGGAATCACAATCAATTTTAATTACAAGTTATATGTACAGAATTTATCAATATGAATCTGGTAGTGACATATTTTATTAATATTCTCCTATGTGTGTCAGTTGTGTAGTAGTAATATGAGGTAATACTGGTTTTGTTTTTTCAAGCTATGTTGTTATTTGTCATCATGACTTCAAGTGTTTGTTTCTGTTGGAACTAGTATTGGAAATGTTCTCAGTTCCGTTCATTAAAACAATTAATTTCCCCTCTTATTTTTATACAATGTCAGTTTAAGATGGGGTTACATAATGTTGAGCTCCGCTGGCCACATAGGCTTATCTTTCGTGATGGCGGCAGGAAAAGACTCCTCTGCTCGATAGCCTCCCTGTATTCTGGAGACACCTCACTGTGTGCTATATGGACCAAGGAGTATTGTTACGTACATTTATTACCTATGGGGGTAGTCTTCGGTCCTACCAAATGTACGCACCAGTTTTATATAGTTATATTATTTGTGCGTTCGATTGATTCACGCACTGACGTGCACAATGCTGTGTGAGTTGCTTTGGACGCACGTGTAACCTAGTTGAGTAGTTTCTGACGTCATGTAAGGGGCAGCTCGGACCATATTTATGTCCGCTGTGTTATCCCTTGATTTTTGGCAAATGTGAAGTAGCCATCAGTTGTATTCGTATCTATTGATCTTCATGGCGAAGTCAATAGTGGAAGTATAAAGTAAGTGTCGCCCCATTTCTTATGGCATGTTTATTTATGTACATTAAAGTATCAGGCCGCTCCTATTAATGGTCTAGCGGGAATTCATCGTAGATGACATTCCTAGAATTGGACACACGGAGTCGATAGCCTTTGAATCTTTTCGTAGAGGGAGAATACCTACAAGAAATCAAGTTAATGAATTTATATGCTTCACATGTTTAAAATGCTGTTACTACAATGCCAGAAGCGTGGCATAGAATGGGAGAGGTTAGTCAACTGGAATCTCTAACCTGTTCGTATTATCATGTATGACTTTGTTTGAAAACTATATACTATATATATAACGGGATGTATGGAGAAAGTCTGGGATTATGAAGTATGATATGGAAGAATTTTATCCTGGAGTATGAATACGTTACCATGATGTACGTCCTTGAAGGAAGGTCAATGGACTTGAATGAGCGGAATAGTATATGGTAACAGTTTTGTGATCCTCAGTCACTTGAGTCAGAGGACTTTATTAGTAGAGAATCTTCAGGAACTTTAAAAGTAATTATCAACATGTTGACGTATGATTTCTGCGCCTGTGACGATGTTAGTCTTGTCCACTCCGTATGTGCTGTGTTGAATAAAATCTATGTACAGTCACCACCGACTTCTGTACTGCCAGTACTTGCCCAGTTCACCCAGTTCAATACTACTTGTTGAAGTTCGTTTGAAGAATATTGTTGACATTCGTTCATTTTAACCATTCGCGTTTTAAGCTACCACTTCACCAGTATAAACTGAACTCAACGATAAAACGGAGTCAACAATAATTGGTATGCCAGTGTGGTCTGGAAATATCTAACTTCCAAGGAACGTATCCATCCAAATTATCGTTTGAAAAGAAGAATTTTTACTTTCAAGGCGACATCATCTCAATTTGGATCCTAGCGTGATATGAATCAGATTCAACTTACGTTTACCAAGGTCAAGGTCTTCAATCAACCTCCACGTCAAGTTTCACAGTGACTGATTACTTGGAGATCATCTCTTCATCATTATTACGTGCGAGCTGTAATCTAGAGAAGCAGAACGAAGTATTTTATCTGTAGACGTACATCCACGGAGACGAGGCACATTGATTTTTTTACCTGCACGCGAGATGAGTATAACGTGTTTCCGTTGTACACTTTATTACGCTTAGTTGTGCCTTCCGTGATATGTCCACATTCATATTTTTCGTGTTAAGTGTTATATGTTGTGTATTCTTCGTGGGAGGTAGGGAGGTTGATCTGACGAACGAGATCCATCTCGAAGCCAATTCGGGCTCTTCGTCAGACGTTCTGTAGGACATTATTTTGCAGACTTCCCGCAGTGGAATGTTCCTATGCGTGAGCATAGAAGGATCTTTGGTCCACTGTGTCTGGTAGTCTGTGACACCTGACTGTTTTAGCTGTTTCGTCAAGTTTTAATTGTTGTTTTTGGTAGTTATTTTTACTTGTACCTTATTTTCATGATGTATTTTGTATGTGATTATTGTCCATCTTACCTGACTGTCGTTCATTTCTTTACAAAGCATATGTTTTTACACTGTGTTGTCAATTATCTTGTGCATTATTGGATCGTAGATGTCATCGTAATTTTTTACGACATTCTATTTTAGTTCCACATTTTATTTTATTTGATTTCTACGACTGTAGTCATTTGTCTTGATTATCGTGTCGTGTCAGTATTGTGCTATTGTCTGTCACGTTATTGCTTTCACACCATTTCATGTTATAAATTACATTATTAATTGTTAATATTATTGCCTATTATATAAATTGATTTTACCGTTCTAGAACAGGAACGAAAACCACTAGTTGTAGTAACAATTTTAAGTAGTATTATTACATAATAAAATTGAATAATGGCTACCTTAGACTATTTCATTAAGCAAGCAAAGGCTCTTCAGATGGCTCCCGAGGAAGCAAAAGCATTTGCACTTGCAGAATATAAGAAAGCTCAAGAAATAGAAGCTGATCAGAGAAGGTTAGAAACTTTAGGTTTGGAAAATTTGAAATTTGAGGCAGATCAAAAAAGGATTGAGGCTGAGGAGAGTGAAAAGAAGAGGAAATTTATAGCTGAGGAAGAGGAGAAAAAAATGAGATTAACTGCTGAGGAGGATGAAAAGAAGAGGAAATTTATAGCTGAGGAAGAGGAGAAAAAAATGAGATTAACTGCTGAGGAGGATGAAAAGAAGAGGAAATTTATAGCTGAGGAAGAGGAGAAAAAAATGAGATTAGCCGCTGAATTAGAAGAGAAACGATTTCAGCGAGAGGCAGAACAGAAGCAAAGGAAGGCTGAAGATAGACTTAAAAAAGAAATGGAAGAAAAAAGATTAATAGCTGAAAAAGAAATGGAAGTTAAACAAAAAGAAATGCAAGAAAGAAGATTAATAGCTGAACAAAACACAAAACGACTTCAGCTTGAGATGGAAGAGAATGAAAGAAAACGACAGCATGAACTGAAATTAGCAGAGTCAGAATATGAGAGACTTAGGTTAACTCAGGAAGCTAATTCTCAGAGAACTTTTGAAAGCCAAACTTCATCCAGACATGATAATTTTAAGGAAATTCACCTTAAATTACCAAAATTTAATCCCCCGTCTGATGACGTGATATTCTTCCTGGATAGGTTTGAGGCCACTTGTGTGTCTTATAACGTGGATAAAGCTCTATACTGTACATATTTATCCAGATTACTTACAGGGGACGCATTAGCAGTTTATCATACCACCAGCATTGGTGAGAAAAAAATGACTATAATGCTCTTAGAGCGGCACTTCTGCAAAAATTCCAAATGACAGAAGACCAATATCGATCAAGATTTCATACATTACTACCTCAATCTAGCAAAAATTTTAGTGATTTTCTGTCACAAATACGACTAACATTAGAAAGATGGATCGAATTATCCAAAATTGAAAAGTCGTATGAAGGTCTCTTCGATTTACTGATGCGCGATAAGGTACTTTCGTCTGTAAATCCTACATTTCTCGCATTTTTACACGAACGGAAACCTTTATCTATGAAAGACTTAGAACAGCATGCTAAAAATTTTTGCACTGCTCACCCAAACATGGATCTAAGTAATGCACAGATTAAGAATGAATTGCCTGTTGCTTTTGCAGCACAACAAAACAATTTTTCACGCAATCGTTCTTTTAGTGCTGACAGATATGTCAATAAGGGAAATAATGACAATTTTAACAATGGTAATTTTTACAAAGGGAAGCAATTTCAACAATCTGCTCCATTTAATGTTTCTTGGAACCAGGGCTCACAGATCGCGAGATTTTGGTAACAATAATTTTAAAAATAATCAAGGACATTATAATAAACAAAACTGGAGATCAAGATCTCAGGGTCCGCAAAACAAACAATTTTTTGGAAATAAACCATTTTACCAACATCATAACGATAATTATACAAATTATCGGACTCATCCAAATTTTAACTCTAGCAGAAACTACAATTATGGCAATTTTAATGACAAAAATCAAAATCGATCGCGTCGACGAGATAGATCGTTGAGTAATACGAATAGACATTCTAATGTCGCTTTTAGTGATACACAGGCTAACATTGAACAGGGTAAAGGAGCTGAAACTCATAATGCTATGTGTTGTTCTCTTGATTGTACCCAAGTCAAAGATTGTTCAGAATGCTCTACTCTTTTCCAGCCCAGGGCGATCACGACGCTGCGTTGCGGACATACCTTGCCTAGTCTACCTGCAGTCTGTACGGCCACTGCTGCGTCAGTACACCAGGGACAGGGCTCTCTTAAGTTTAACAAGGGATTTGTCAACAATATTTCATGCTCTCTCCTATTTGACTCAGGTTGCAGCACAGTCGGCGTCCGGACTTCGCTGATCAACCCAAGTTGTGCCACGGGCCGGGTTGTCAAATGTGTGACGTTTGGTGGCACAATTGAAACATTTGCCACTGCTATTATTGATCTTAATACACCATTTTTTTCAGGAAAGATTCAAGCTTGTCTCCTTCCGAATCCAATTTGTGATTTAATACTTGGTCGCATACATGGTATTAAAGAGTGTACACCACAGCAAATTGCTGAATGGGAAGAGCGACATATTCAAACTGCAATGCAGTAGTTACTAGAGCGCAAGCTACTAATATGTCGCATGATACACCTATGGAACCTACAGTTCATACCACTTGTGATGATGATGCTCCTATTTCACGGGAGTTGTTTGCAACATTGCAAAAGAATGATGATTCATTAAAAAAAATTTTTTCAGTATGTGAACAAAAATAATACCAGCAACAAACTTGCAAAATCTAGACATGACTTTATACTTAAAAATGGGATTTTGGTTAGAGTAATACGAGAAAAGGATTCATCCTTATGTTCTCAGATTATAGTCCCATCCTGTATGAGATCTCGTATATTACGACATGCGCATGACTCGCAATGTGCGGGCCATATGGGTTTTTCGCGTACCAAATCCAGAGTGCTTTCGGCATTCTACTGGCCAGGCGTCCATAAGGACATCACTCTCTATTGTCGGTCCTGTTTGATATGTCAAGAAGTTAAGGTACGGGGTCCATTTCATGCGGCTCCTATTCAAGCTGCGGACATCCCGATTAGACCATTTGATAAAATGGCTATAGACATTATTGGTCCTATGCTACCATCTGCTAGAGGGCATACGCATATCCTTACGTGCATTGATATGTGCACTCGCTGGCCTGAAGCCATCCCTCTCAAGAACACTTCATCTGCCAGTGTAGCAGAGGCATTGATGTTAATCTTCTCACGCATTGGTTTTCCACGGAAAATCTTGTCGGATCATGGGGTTCAGTTCATTTCTGAATCCATGTCTCAAGTTATGAAGACATTAGGTATAGACAGATCTCTAAGTTCTATTTATCATCCGATGTCAAATGGGTTAATTGAGCGTCTAAATAGGACACTCAAGCAGTTGTTGGGTAAGATGACTCAAGACCACCCACAAGACTGGGATCGGGTCCTACCCGCTTGTCTCTTTGCGTATCGCGAAGTACAAAATCAAGCAACGGGGTTTTCTCCATTTCAACTTGTTTTCGGCATGCAACCACGCGGTCCGATGTCGTTAATCCACGACTTATTGGTTGACGAGAATATTGAAGAGGAAACTCAATCCTCTTATGAGTATGTGATCTCTCTGAGAAAGAGAATCATAGATGCTTGTAGATTAGCTACTGCATCATCCGAACAAGCCAAAGAAAAAGCTCGTCTATTTGCAAACAAATATAGACGTCTTCGCCAGCTTATTCCTGGTGACGAAGCTTTTGTCTTACTACCTGCGCATAATAATCGTCTTTTAATTACCTGGAGAGGTCCTTTCAGGATCATCTCAAGAATATCCGATGTCGACTACATCGTTGATGTTAATGGTAAACATAAAACCTTCCACATTAATATGTTGAAGGAATATTACTCACGTCCTGATTATCTACAATCAGTGTTCCAAGCAACTGACGATCCTACACCTCCTATTCAACACTATTCTAGTTTGTCAGTCATCCAAGAAGAGGAATCTTCTTTCGATGATGTACAACTACCAATACCAGTTGTACCACTCCATTCCACTGAGAAATGGAATGATGTTACTATCTCATCTACTCTTACTGATGATCAACGCCAGCAAGTCTCTAATATTCTACACACGTATGAGGATGTCCTCACTGACATCCCAGGTCATACGTCAGTCATCCAACATGACATTATTCTGACTGACGATACACCGATTCGAGTTCGCCCATATCCTATTCCTTTACACTTTCGTGATAAGGTTGATAAGGAATTGGATGAGATGCTTCAATTAAATATAATTGAACCATCTTCATCACCATATTCTTCTTCTATGGTAATCATTAGGAAGAAGGACAACAATATACGTCTTTGCGTAGATTACAGGAAATTAAACAAAGTTACAAAATTCGATGCGGAACCATTACCTCTTTTAGACGACTTATTAGAGAAATTATCTCATGCCACATTCTTTTCGAAATTTGACCTTTCAAAGGGTTATTGGCAAGTGCCATTAACCCCTAAAGCAAAGCCATTCACCGCTTTCTCGACGCCACGGGGTCTTTTTCAATGGAATTTTATGCCATTCGGTCTAATGAATGCGCCAGCTACCTTTGTACGCATGATGCGCCGCATATTGTCTCATCGTCCCGATGTCATTACTTATATAGATGACATCTGTCTTTTCAGTGACTCTTGGGATGAACATATTCAGGGTTTAAAATCTTTACTTTCTACCTTACGGGATTATAACTTAACAGCGAAACCTTCAAAGGCTTTTGTCGGTTTTCATGACATCTCATTTCTTGGTCACCGTATAGGTCGCGGTTTAATGTATACAGAAGACAGTAACGTCTCTAAAATTTTAAACATCTCAGCACCTAAAACAAAAAAACAAGTGAGGTCGCTCTTAGGACTAATACAGTTCTATTCTAAATTCATCCCTCATTTGTCTACTATAACTGCACCTCTTTCTTCGTTACTAAAGAAAGGCACATCTAATATAATAAAGTGGTCGCAGGATCATCAAACGGCTTTAGATTATATAAAACAATTTTTTTCAAATAAGCCTTTTTTAAGGTTGCCTAACAAAGATCTCACCTTTGTTCTTCGCAGTGATGCTTCTTCCTACGCTATCGCGGCAGTTTTGATGCAGGAATACGGAGGCACCTTATTTCCGGTTATGTACGTATCCAGAAAGCTTACGACGAGCGAGATGAAGTATTCCGTTCTGGACAAAGAGCTCCTCGCTCTTGTCTGGTCAATCAATAAACTGGATCGTTATCTCCTCGGATCACACTTTGTGGTGGAATCCGACCAGAAAGCTCTTACAGCACTGAACACAGGGAACGTGAAGTCATCAAAGTCAGCGCGTTACGCTATTGCGCTTCAACCGTTCCATTTTGAGATACGAGCTATTCCTGGAGTACAGAATGTGTTTGCAGACTGTCTTTCAAGATGCCCTAGTGAACATGTCGAAATTAAACCACTTCCAGATGGTGAAACGTCCTCACAGAAACATGAATAACTTTGTACATGGTCACTGATTATTATACATCTGTGGAGACTATGTGTAGTTCTGCAGTATTCGTATATATATAACTTTCAGAATATACTTACGTATGGATTATAACATTATTTCTTGTGAAGTAACGTTTTGTTAGAACGGGAACAGTGATATTAAAGTAACATTTTTTTTTAGTATGGAAACATTGGTAAGAGTGACAAATAGACATTCACTATTGTTATGGAACAGATTACACTACATATCGTGTTCGTAAGCGTATTTCAGACATGGTACATTGAGAACATATTCTTGTCGATTTAACTAGTTCTAAAAGAATATTAACAATGAGTGAAATTGAAATCACTTAGAATAAATTAGTAATTAGTTATTTGTTCATAAATTAAGTACTATTAATTAGTATAATTCAATTTAATCAATTTGATTGATTATAAATCACACATCTACTAACTTTATTAGTGTTTCGCAATACGTGTATTCACGTATCCCACTACATGATATCTCACTTTTAGATAACTAGTCAAACTTACTAGTGTTAGGAAATAGTAAGTGCGTTGCTTCTTAAAGTGTTTAATTATGCTTTGTTTCATTTTGCATGTTGTATTTTAAAATTTTCTGTTTTATTGATTCTTTTATCATTGATCATCATCAGTGTTGCTGTTCATTTTCATTTTTGAAATCATATGTTTCAAATTTCTTTTAAAAAAAAAATTTGGTTGAATTTTATTATCATCTTTTTTTTTTATGGTTTATTTCATTTTCATTTTCAACTTCTTTTTACTTCGAATATTACCACATCGTTCCAAAGTAGGTCGATGGTGGATGTGTGCTTTAATGCATACTATCATTTAGTTATATTGTTTTCATTTAATATTCTTTTCTTAATATGATATAATTTTATGCATGTCATAAATCTTGTTGTAGTTTTGACTCACCTCTCTCGAGTAATTAGTTCGAAAAAAATTAATAGAATTAATTTTTTTTTAAGGGGAGGTGATAAGGGAGCTGTTACGTACATTTATTACCTATGGGGGTAGTCTTCGGTCCTGCCAAATGTACGCACCAGTTTTATATAGTTATATTATTTGTGCGTTCGATTGATTCACGCACTGACGTGCACAATGCTGTGTGAGTTGCTTTGGACGCACGTGTAACCTAGTTGAGTAGTTTCTGACGTCATGTAAGGGGCAGCTCGGACCATATTTATGTCCGCTGTGTTATCCCTTGATTTTTGGCAAATGTGAAGTAGCCATCAGTTGTATTCGTATCTATTGATCTTCATGGCGAAGTCAATAGTGGAAGTATAAAGTAAGTGTCGCCCCATTTCTTATGGCATGTTTATTTATGTACATTAAAGTATCAGGCCGCTCCTATTAATGGTCTAGCGGGAATTCATCGTAGATGACATTCCTAGAATTGGACACACGGAGTCGATAGCCTTTGAATCTTTTCGTAGAGGGAGAATACCTACAAGAAATCAAGTTAATGAATTTATATGCTTCACATGTTTAAAATGCTGTTACTACAATGCCAGAAGCGTGGCATAGAATGGGAGAGGTTAGTCAACTGGAATCTCTAACCTGTTCGTATTATCATGTATGACTTTGTTTGAAAACTATATACTATATATAACGGGATGTATGGAGAAAGTCTGGGATTATGAAGTATGAATACGTTACCATGATGTACGTCCTTGAAGGAAGGTCAATGGACTTGAATGAGCGGAATAGTATATGGTAACAGTTTTGTGATCCTCAGTCACTTGAGTCAGAGGACTTTATTAGTAGAGAATCTTCAGGAACTTTAAAAGTAATTATCAACATGTTGACGTATGATTTCTGCGCCTGTGACGATGTTAGTCTTGTCCACTCCGTATGTGCTGTGTTGAATAAAATCTATGTACAGTCACCACCGACTTCTGTACTGCCAGTACTTGCCCAGTTCACCCAGTTCAATACTACTTGTTGAAGTTCGTTTGAAGAATATTGTTGACATTCGTTCATTTTAACCATTCGCGTTTTAAGCTACCACTTCACCAGTATAAACTGAACTCAACGATAAAACGGAGTCAACAAGTATGCTGTCCGCCTCTGGATTCAGCAAAGCTCTGACCAGGTGCTGCTCAATAACTTTAGGACCACAGTCCCTGAAACAAGAAGGTTGTACCTCCTACTTCAGAACTAATTTATACTCTATTTCTACACTGAGCACAATACATAACAAACACTGAGTTCAGAGCGGTAGGCCAACTGCTATCTTCATCTGAAACAATTTTCACCAGTATATTCCTCCCTAATGGTTATTACGCCTCTGCAATTCCAGCATTATTTCTTTCTAGTCAATAATATAGGTGTCAGTGTACTGTTTGGCAATTCCATGTAGTTTTACTTTCCTCCGACACCTTCTGTTCAGGCTGGAGCATTATATAGGCTTTACCTCATGTTCGCTACTGAACCACACATATACACAGACATAAATTATCAATTTACATTCAATTTTCATTAAAAGATATCAAATATTTCAAGCTTACCACAATTCATGGAAATAATACAGAATTACGTTGACTGGCACTGAATATAGCACAATTTCGATCTGCCGATGTCCCAGGCTTTTATTTAGAAAAATATGCACTGGCGCTCAACGCACTGGTTCTGTAGTAAGTTTATTTGCAAATGTGGTGTTGACCTGACGCCTCTAATTGACTATATTGGCAGGTCTAACCAATCATGCCATGTTTACACAGCTTTTCAAAAAAGTACTCCTACTCACGTTTCCCCTAACAACAAAGAAGTAGTATTTATAGTCCGACTAATCGTGTTTAGCCTTACATTTATTTTCCGCCAATCAAATAGGAGGTAACATGTCAGCCTATTTCCCGTACAATGGTGTGTTGAAAATCTGCCACTGAGCGATTCTGATTTGGGTGTTGTCTGACATCCCTCACTATTTCTTTTGGCTATAATTTGGTATTTCCTAGACTATTTGCGTAACGTTTAACATATTTTTTGTCAGCAAGTCCTAAGGAACCCAAATATACAAATTTAAAGGAGCTAAGTGGCTGCGTTCAAAATATGCACTTTCTTCTACCTCCTGTTTACTTCGAATACGATGTGGTGTCTGGGTACTGTAATGTTTTCAAACGTAAACCAGTATAATGTCATATTTCCTAATAAGCGTTTTTCAGGATTTTAAAACCTAACTCTGGTATGGGTAGTGTTGTTTATCACTGTCGATTTGAAAAAAAGCTAGTGCGTGTGGCCTTGCACTCGTGATGGTAGTAATTGTGTATCGCGCGACTGTGGTAGTATTGCCTGCGTCCCTGCTTTCAGCCCTCCCTTCTTTCTATCTTTAGTCCATCTGTCTTTCGTTTTAGGTAACGTAGTGTATAAAAAGACATGAATGGAATTTTAAATCTAGGTCAACCTGCGTATCTCAAGGTTTTTCTTAGAAATGCAGCACATGTTTTATCGTAGAAAGCGGGTATTAAAGCAGTAGGCTTTTACTATCAACGTGAAACGTTACAATTTGCAGACGAAGTAGAAAACAAGGGGGATTTCGAGTACAGTCATTGTGACAGCACTGTTCTTTACCATTCTTCTTTCCTTTTATTGAAGTTATTTGTTAGGCTTTATATTTACGTTTTAATTTATATATGTGGATTAGAATATTTCACGACAGCATCTCAGCCTCCACAGTCCTCCGCCAGGTTGTTTTTGGTCGGCCTTTCTTTCGTTTTCCTTCAGGGGTCCATAGCATAGCTGTTCTTGTGATGGCATCGGGGTCTCTTCTGAGGACATGGCCAACCCAGCTCCAGCGGCGTCTGCCAGCTATGATGGTGTGCATGTCCTCTTGCTAGGTAGACTGGACTAACAGAGTTGTTACAGCGCTGGTTTCTCGCGGCAAAGGTGTCGGGTCCGAATGATATGATAGCATAATGTGAATATCAATACACAGTAAATATGAACAGTAAGTAAAACATCTGGGTTCAGAGCACGACAAATACCAAGAGGCAGACGGGTAGACATCAGAGACATCCTACAACAACACGGGCTCACAGTAGCCAAGGCGACAGACTTGGCTAAATAACACAAACCTCTACACTAAGCTTCCCCGGCAGTAGTGGAAGGAAAAAGTAAGTAAAAAAGAGGGGAGAGAAAGATAAATAGAGACAGTTAGAAAAACGCATCAAAGTTAGAAAATCACAATAAGACAAGTGTTACAATTCAAGTACCAGATACAGAAGATTGAATGGAGACATTGATTTTAGAACTGAGCAAGTTAGTATAGTGATTGTGTTGATATGGACAAAAAGATAAACAGACAAAGAGAGAGAGAGAGAGAGAGAGAGAGAGGGAAGACCCGAGAGATATATATCTCGGTAATGTGAATAAAAAATGAAAAATGTTCTGTTAGTTTTATCCGGATATTTCGCCGAAGTCAAAAAATGTTCTGTTAGTCTTATCCGGATATTTCGCCGAAGTCAAAAAATGAATAAGACAACCGAGGATAAAATGGAAGACGACTCTTGCTAGCTATAAATGATTGAGATGTCTAATAACACATCTCTAGGTCAGCGCTGTGATTGCTGGAGTGAAAATTATTTTTTTTTCCCGTTGCTACATTGTATCCACTTCGCTGCTGCGCCAGGGACCATGTCTTCCTCCAGTAAGATTTGAGTTAAGACAAAACCTTGCGCAGCGTTGTTTTCAAATTCAGATCAGAAGGGCCTTTTGTCATTCACACCTGAGATCTGTTAAGGATCTCTCTTCCAGGCAGACGCCATCTGTAGGGCAGTTTTTATGACCTGTTCTGCATCTCACTTACAGTCCTGTCCGGTATAATTAAGGGTTACACGCTCATTGAGGCATATTGGGAATATTTTCTTGACCATCGGCACACTAGGGGTGATGTGGTCAGCATCACGCCGGCCGCATTAACCTTCCCAGAGTTGCTCTGGTATCCATTTGGGGCTGGGTCGACCCAGGAGCCGTTTGTGGCCTAAAAATTTCCAAGGTTAAACAAAACAAATTACGTCTGCTCTCTGGTGTGGAGTTCCCCAGGTGCAAAATCTGGTCTCGTGCAATATGCAAAACGAGTAGACGAGATGGTTAGCCGTTAGCTTGGAGTACAAGCATAGACAAAGCAGAGGTTTCGTAGAGAAATATAATTAAAACCTGCTAAACGATTGGTCCCTCGTAGGTCGTAATAGCTTTAGCATAAAGTACATGCGCGATTTACTCTACTTCGTTTACCGAGCTGGTTCTAAATTAATACGTGTGTGGTAGTACTGGGTTGTTCCCTACGTAGACTTTGTCCTCCATTTATGTTTACTTGGGAGGAGGGAGGGACAATCAATGGATGCTTGTTTTATGATTTGCCAGTGTTCTTCGCTGGATATTTTGTCAAGTATAAGCCGGTATTGTTGAAGATCTTAAGCTTGTTACTGGAGTTTTTTTGTTTTTGTTTTGTTTGTTTAAAAAGAAAAACTTTCGTGTCTCGGGTCCACACAGAAACACAGTATTTATCATAAAAATAAGTTAATTTTCTGTGAAGGTGTACTTTTAAGGATTACTTCAAATTGCTTTAGAGACAGCTAAAGCATGTCTCGCCATGACAGATCTAGGCATATCTCATTTGTTCGTGTTATTTGCTTACAATTCTTCTCACATGTTTAACTTTTTTGACATCCTTAATTTCCTTCCATTGTTTTGGTTTCTATGAATAATAATATTTTTGTATCGTCTATATTTACTTGGGAGCGTCCGATTGGCAGAGTGGTTAGAGCGCTGGGCTCTCGCGGCAAAGGTGCGGGGCTCGAAAGACAGTAGCGCAATTATCCAGCCTAACCAGCTGTAAATGGGTACTTAACTCTGCTCTTGAGTTAGGGAAAGAAAAAGCAGCGAGGAAGGCATTGGTCACCCCACCTCTCGATGCTGGGCTCAGTATGGTGAAGCCTCAAAACACGGCATTACCTGCTGTGGTACTACCACAAAAAAAATTTACTTGCATTCCTGTTGCTCTAAAAACTGTAAATAAAATAAAATGTTTCCCTCGGGCACGCTATGAAGTGTTAAAGAGAACACTAAAATCATCCTCAAAATCAACGTCCTATAGTGTCTCAATTTTTGACCATTTCTTCCTTTTTTTGTTGAGTCATGGCAGTTCTCATATTCCAAATGATGACCGGGATGAATAAAACGATATCAGGAGACGTCCCTGTCAAACTTTTAAAGTAATCACTCCGAAGGTGAAAAAAAAAATTCTGGTTAAAAGCAAGCGTGGATAAAGAAAGTAGAACATATTTATTCATTCGTTTTAATAAATTAAAGAAGATGCTGAATTCGCGAAGCACTTTTGAGCCGCTGTTTAGTCAAACGTGCGTCATTAATAGCATAATTAACATCGTCGGAGAGTACTGCGACGCAGTTTTGAGCTCAACATAATAAAACGAAAATAAACGTTGATTTTTATGTTCTGGATGGTAAGTGGCTGAGCTATTCCTGTTCTACGCCATTTCTTAAAATTGGAACAATTTCTTTTTTGTTTCTCGAGTACTGTTTTACATTTATGTTTAGCTAAAGGATAAAGCCACCAATTATAAGATGATATTTTGTTCTGTAGGCGGCAGACAAGAAGATTAGTATGACGGTAAACAGTTTCCCTGCAGCTGAAAAAAAAAAAATGTTAAGATAACATTGTACGTTTCACGGATTGAAAAAAATTAATAACGAAACTTCTCCAAACCGAATATTCAGTGAGATCGTCGGCAGTTACAGCGCGGGATCTCATCACGTGCTTAACATTCTGTTGCGTATTTTGTCAACTCTCCCGCGCCATGTTACTTTATTATATACCAAGGTGTTAAATTGATAGAAAATGTTATTTCTTGTTCTTACCTCCAAAAATAATTTCTTCTTTTGCCCCTTATTAAATATGTACATATTTTTCTCGTCGTAAAGCGTGCTTACAGAAAGTGAATCGTCTCGTTCTGATCGTTGCCAATGGGGCCGACGGAATACGGTAAGGGAGGTAAGCATGGCAGGGGGGGGCACTGATGTATGAAGGAATGAGAATATTAAAAACAATCCAAAAATTAGAAATATATAATATGCAAAATGACTTTCTTACATTCGTTCAATCAAACAACCTATGATTCCCAAAAGTGAGCACCGCGTTAAATACATTGCTGACAATACCTTTTGTAACCGCGTATACCGTGGTTTTCTTCAGAAATAGACTATACCAGTAACAGAAAGAGGCACAAATTAACATAAAATAAATTCTTATCAGAAACAGAAGATATTAATAAATCGGGACACAGATGTTTAATTAGGCCAGCTTCGCTTCGAAACGCCAAGCATTAATTAGGCTAGCTTCGCTTACGCCAAGCATTGGTCATGTGATTTCCAACCAATGGTTAGGCTCAGTCCTTTTTCCCCGGGATGAACGAGAAACGAAGCCATATTACCAGTAGTGAATTTAGAGCGCTATAGTGAAGACATGTTTTTCCTGCTCAGTGTAAATTCCAGTTGAGGAGATCAATTTCGCATATAATGCAAAAGTGTATTTCAACGCAGTGTGATATAGTTGTGAATTCTTTACAACTGACGATATCCACATAGCGTCCTTGGTAAGGCTCACAGCTCCCATAACGGTGGCCCCAAACTCCCTAGTCATAGCAAAAGGCAGGGTAAAAAATTCTGAGTACATCACACCAGGGCAATCAATTCAAATACAGCCCCTAGCAGAGGAAAGCATTATCGATGACCCATTGTTGCAAATTACAGAGGGAATTGCTGAAGTCTCGAAGTCCAGAGATTTCCCCATTATGATACTGAATATGTCAGGAAAAACTACCACTATAAATAGAGGCACAATTGTAGCACAAGTAGATACGTCAACGATAAGACAAACTAACACCAATAGAGATCATTCACAAATTGTCTCAACCACTCCCACTGGAAATAATGCACGAAATCGCAGTACAAATAACCATGGTACACGAAAAGTAAACAGTCATAAGTCCTATGCAGAAAAAGGCAGAAATACCAGTCACAGTTATGTTACACCACAGCATACCCTACCCAGATGGCAGAAACGAACCAGTCCATATATAAGAAGAGCAAGGCCACGGTATGAGAATGACTATAATCACTCATTTTTGCGCCCCAGTACACCAAGAGAAAAGATGAAGTGCTGTATATCACAGAGTAACAGAGAAACAGAAATTGTCTTTCCAGGAGGATATCCGAAGCGACAGGACAGAGATACATGCCCCATGGAGTATCAATATAACTCAAAAACAGGTGGATATGATAAAGTCCCAAAACCAATTGAATGTTCAGAAGCAAAGGAAGAATTCTTATACGACTCCACCACAGGAGGATACTATAGCAGCAAAGTTGGAAACAGAAAGAATGAAAATTTTTCGCCCAGGGAAAGAAGACAGCCCTATAGCACAAACGGAAGAAATACAGTAACGTACGCGGATAAGCGCAGTTACCGCAGAAATAATCAGAAACAATGGCACAATAACGACCACCCCAGAAATAATACAAGAAACGTATATACAGTAAATGCAGTGACAAATGGAAATGCACACAGCACATGGCAGAGGAGACAATACCAAGCACAACCCAGCGAACGGCAAGGAAATATACAAAAGAAGGTCACATACCAGGAGCAGAGATTTTCACAAGATGCAAGAAAGATGCCCCAATACTATGGGAAGGAAACGGAGGCAGCAAGACAGACCAGAAATATCGTGGCAGATTAAAAATACAGAGAGAGACTAGCTCAGTTACTTGCAACCCTGAACGCCACAGAAGATAATGAGCCACGCTTGAAAACGTTTGTAGAAAAGCACCAGGATGTATTCGCACTCAATGACATGGAATTAGGCAGAACTAACACTGTCACAATGGACATTCAAACAACTACAGAGGAGCCAATACATATGAAACCCTATCATACGCCCTTGAAAAACAGAGAACACGTGGAAAGGTCTATAAATGAAATGCTACAGACAGGAATCATCAAAAGATCCAGATCCCAATGGTCCTCACCCATAGTGATCGTTACGAAGAAAGATGGGTCCAGTCGCTTTTGCTGCGACTACCGTGCCCTTAACAAAATCACGAAAGTCATTTCCTACCCCCTGCCCAGAATAGACGATCTGCTTGCAACGTTGGGAAAGTCTACCTACTTTACCACACTTGATGCAAGGTCAGGCTTTTGGTGCATCCCCATGACACCTGAGGCAAAACAGAAATCCACATTCTGTTCACATATAGGAAGCTTTTCTTGGAATGTGATGCCATTTGGTCTAAAAGGATCGCCAGCAACATATATGTCACTTATGGACGAAGTGTTAAAAGGTTTACAACCATTCGCCCTAGCATACATAGACGATATACTGATACATACCGCAGGCACGATAGAAGACCACCTTCGCAAGGTAGAAATAGTCCTCGACAGACTCAGGCATCACCAAATAAAGTTAAAACTGTCGAAGTGTGAGTTTCTAAATACAGAAACAAAATATTTAGGCTTTGTCATCAATAGACATGGCATCAGACCTGATGAAGATAAAGTCAAAGCCATAAGAGAAATGCCTAGCCCCAAGACGGTCAGACAAACACGCTCATTTATCGGTACAGTAGGTTACTATAGGCGCCACATCATCAATTTCTCCAGAGCAGCAGAGCCTTTGATAGCCCTTACCCGCAAGTATGCACGTTTCAAATGGACAGAAGACTGCCAGAGATCCTTTGAGTATCTTAAAAATGCCCTAACCACCATCCCACTGCTTGGACATCCAGACATTTCTCAGCCCATGATACTATACGCCGATGCTTCGAATAACGCAATTGGTGCTTGTTTGGTCCAACCAGTACTAGAAGATGAAACACCCATCCTACCAAACATCCCCAATGAGAAACCCATTGCATTCCTATCACACGCACTATCGAAGACACAAAAAAACTGGACCACCATTGAGAAAGAAGCATACGCCATACACTATGCAGTACAAAAGTTTGACTTTTATGTCAGAGGAACCAAACTCCTTATACGAACGGATCATCAGCCCCTGGTTAACTGGCTCACCAAGACACAAGAACAGCCAAAGAAGTTACAGACATGGGCAATGAATTTGCAGTCCTACGACACCACTATCGAACATATCCCAGGCGAAATGAACACCTGTGCAGACCTCTTATCCAGGATTAAATATGATGATGAAACTGAAGTGAAAACAAATAGAGTCAAAAATGATGCCACATCCTCAGAGATTGATGATAATGCAAAAGAAATTAATGAAATTACTTCACCAGGTCGAAGAAGTACCTCAGATTCCGCCACTCAAGTAGAAGAAGAAAGTCAAGATATGTTTGACATGAGAGTAGAACAAGCAAAAGATGCAGAAATTGTCAAGCTGCTCACATACGTGAAGGAAAACCCAACAAAAAGTAAAGATTTTACAGTACACCCAACGGATGGAGCTCTATACTTTATTGATCATAAACAAGAAGGGACACTAAGAAAAGTCATTCCAGCACATCTAGTCCCAGAAGTATTGCTACAGTTTCATGATAACAACGGGCACATGGGAAGAGACAAAACAATTGATGTTATAAAGAAAAGGTATTATTGGCAAACCTTCTACAAAGACATTACAGAATACGTAGCCACCTGCAAAACATGTAAATTGCGGAACATGAAGCCACATTTAATTCCCCTTCAAGAAATGCAACCTTCCCATTACCCCATGCAAACAGTAAGCATTGACTTATCAGGTCCTTACCCACTCACCCAATCAGGCAACAAATACCTCCTGCACATAGTCGACCAATACTCTGTTTGGCCAGAAAGTTACCCACTCAGTGATGCCACATCGCAGTCCATCACGCAAATTTTTTTACAAGACTTCATTCCCAGGCATGGCTGTCCAAAACGAATCATTTCAGACAACGGTAAACAGTTTATCGGTAACCCATTTAAAGCCACCTTACACCAGCTGAATATCGAACATACCACAACTAGCTATTATTGCCCAAATGCAAATGGCAGAAATGAGCGCATGCACGCCACCCTACATGATATTATTAGCAAATATATCAAAGGGAACCACCAATACTGGGACCTATACATTAACCAAGCTCTGGAAGCCATCCGAGTAAACGTGAACGATACCACAGGAATGTCACCATTTTTCATGCTATACGAAAGAGAACCAAACTTTCCGTTAGACAACCTACTTCGCCCACAACGAAAATACATGGGAGAAGACCCCGTCGAAATAATCCTTCAAGAAAAGTATAAAGCTCACCAGATTGCACAAAGAAATACGCAGAAGGCATTTCACAAGAAACAGAAACAACATGATAAATCAGCCAAGCTACCAACGTACAAAATAGGAGACAGAGTATACTACAAGAAACATGTACGCAGTTCAAAATTCGATGACCGATGGTTGGATGGCTACAAAATCATGAAACAAACTACGCCTGTAAACTTCATTATCTGAAATGAAGAGAAACACCACCAAACAAAAGCTCACGTAAAACAACTCAAAATTGATAATCACCGGCCCATTCCGCCTCTGACGACAAATACAAGACCAGTCAGAAAGGCCACCCTAAATTATAATCCATCCAGTACAGATTCGTCTGACATATCAGAGTCAGAGACGACAGACTCAGAATTTTACCAAGACGACCACATACCCAGACCACCTACAGATGAAATACAACGAGCAAGACAACAAAGGAATTCGTCAGAAAGTGAAGAAGACATCCCACCACTTGAATTACGTAATAGACTACAAGACAGAGACCTGCGCATTAGAAATGAAGAAATCATGCCACAGACGTCACACGATGACAACAACAAAGCAACTTATATTCACACTCAAACTTACTCCCGCAGTGATAAATCGTCAGCTGATACCTATCACACCCCCAGTTCAGGCAGTTCCAGTTGGAACACTAGTGAAAACCAAACACTGCTATACCCCAAGAACAAGATTGATCGTTCAGAACAATCAGATCCTGAAGAAACTATACCAAAACAGATTCTTGAACCATATACCAGCACTCTTTATGGGGACGAAACGGAACAAGACATGAGAGAAGACAGTGTCGGCCCCGGCACAGCTTTGTCAGACCCCAACGAGCAAAATGACAGAGAAATGGTAGAACTATATGAACAAGAAACAGACATTGATACAGCCAGTTCTATTGAAACCAGTGATGCGGATAGCACATTATTTATACCAGTCAGCTCCAGTGTCAAACGCGCCTATACAGCAGGGTCAGATGACTCACCTCCTGTCGTTAAATGCATGAAATTGCCACAAAATGAAATCAGACGAAAAATATTGAAGAAACGCTATCATGTTTCAAAGCCCAGCCGAGAAGTATTAGCCTCAGCTCAAATTGTCAAAAACAACAGTGTGCAGATTACTGTGCCCACTGTAAACAGTGTTAACATACCACAGAACCAGGTCAGACGAACAATCAAGGCGAAACATGCCCCTGCCTCAAAACTAACAGATGTTCCAGCCATGCAAACCCCAAACACAGTGAAACCATCACCGCAATCAAAAGATGTTACGCCATCACCGCATTCGTCAATGTCCTCAGTGCCCCAACACTCAGCCAACGTTGTATCACCCACGGCAATCACCACAGCTACCCATTATGATGCTCGCCTATCCAGCGGAGACATTGCAAAGTTGGAAATGGTTGAAAAACTAAAGGACCTACTACTAAAACTTTGCTGAAAAACACGCCCAGGTGTTTTAGGTGTTCGCCACTCCGAACACGGTCTACGCATATGTGCACGTATTGATTAACAAATGTTCTAACTTTCCCATGTACTCTATTTTCAGTTTTTGACAGTTCAAATGACTTGCTTCCAGACTAAGATGTCAAAGCCTCACTGAGAAAGTTTTTTTTTACAGCCTTAAAATACTGATGCCCAGAGAACAATCAAGACCAGCCCACGGAGGATTTTCATTAGACATATAGTTTTGTGAAATAAAAATGACAAAACAATTGATAACACACGGTGTTACGAGTTTACAGATGTGACGAAAGTACTGAGATTCTGTCTTTCAAATGGCCCATGTCTTTTTCTCCTTGCATTTTGTTCACTATTTTTAGGAGGGATTACAGGAAATCCTTCTCCATGTTTCTTCTCCTTCTATTATTTACGTTTTTTCAAGATGAGATCACGAGGGAGTTTGATCTCATCTGCTTTATGGTTCTTCTTTATGTGTTTAGAATGGGGGTGTAGGGAATTAGACAGTATTTTTTCTAGAAGAAAGATTATAGAGGCTAGATCAGGATTTGCACCAGTGTCCTTTTTTTAAAGATATTGCGTGGCCATATACGCATTTTTCGGGAGTTAAATTATTTGCGGCCATTTTTGCTTCATTTCCGCAGTATAGGGCTAGGACCAATTCCCGGTTCTTTGTCTAGCAGAAACTGGTTGCATCAGAAAGATCTAAGGTTCTGATTGGCAACTGCAGTTGAAATGCCGAGCTCCGATTGGCTTTAGAACCACGCCGCGCATATGACGTCATGAAGTCGGCGCGTGGGGGTCTTGATTATAAAAGGCCTATATTTCATAGCTTCTTTCTCTTTTAATGAAAAAATTGCCAAAGCCGGGTTGCCAGAGTCAAGTCGATTGCCCTTCAGTTGGACATTCGAGATTTGGTAAGCATGAATTTTTGCGTGAGGACTTTATTTAATTTTTCTAGTCCTAGCCGATCATTTAAGTCTCTGTGGGAAGTTTTAGTTTAATTTAATTCTTAACTCCAGAGCCATCAATTCGATCTGAGTGATAGACATGAGAAACTAGGTCCATTTAATTCCTTATTTCAGGAATAGCGGTATTTAAGATGATTTGAAAGTTGCGAGGTTTCGGCCATGCTTGGATCTATTTCAAAAACAGGTCTGCAGAGAAACCCGCATCTGCGAATTTTATTTATTTACAGAATAGTCGGGAGCGTGTATGTGTATTTTCATTTGTGATTTTAGTGAGAGTATTGATGCTCGCTATTTATATAGTTACGCATATAACTGTGGACGGAAGTGATAGAGGTATTAATTGGAGCACGTGTGTGCTATCAGTAATGAATGTATGCAGGAGCGCGTGGTTGAAAAACTGCGGCACCACGTGGCTGAACTACGGGGTTTTCAATTTGATAATCGGGGGTTATGTATAACTTTTGACGGCAGGTAGATGCTAGCGTAAACAGGATTATATGTTATTGATTGTGCATTATTGTTCTGTGAATTCAGAAGATGGGAGAAGTAATTTTAAAGGGAATTATTTTGTATTACATTTTGAATGTGATTACTATTATTGACGGGAATTTTAGGAATTCCTAGAGAAGGCTAGTTTTAGTTGTGTTAAACATTACGGCATTAGTGTCAGCGTAAGAAGTAGGCCACAGTACGTCTGCCCAGACGGGCCATTGAAAATATTGTTGTTGCTCGGAGTTAGTCAGGCAGAACAAGCGATCTGGGTTAGCCAATGTTTACTTTGTAGGCTCAGGTAGAGAGGGGAGTTACGTGGTGAAGAGTAAGGAAGTTAATTGTTATTTGAAATGTATTATTATGGTTTGTTTAGCTGTTGTTTTGTTTTGTCTAAAACAGCAGGTACCGGCTTTGTGGGAATGAGAGCGGAATTTTGAGACCACAAAATTTCTCCCACGGCAAAGTTGGGGCATTCGCAGAACCGCAAGGGTTTTACGTTAGTTGCCAGTAGTGGAAGGAGAGGAAGAAAATACGTTTTCCCAGCCAGGGGAAGACATTTTCCAGCGAATAGGATTTTTGTGGATAAATCCTGAGCTCTGACGCTCGTTACACACGCAGATTTGGCAGGCTGCCAGCGTTGTGGTAATTTTTATGTTCGTTTCTTCACGGCCATAATAAAGCCGACGGCCCAGTTATAGGTACTCGGGCAGGTAATTTCAGAGTGGTAGAAGTCAGCTACAGTTCCAGTCCAGAATCCAGTGGGGTTCTGTTAAACCTCAGTCATCAATTCCAGAGTTAGTGGAGAGAGAGAGGGTAAACATTCTCTCTACTGAAGTCAGCACAGATAGGCAGAACTGTTAGTTTTGGTGAATCATAGCAGAGGACAGCTGCTGAAGTTTAGAGGTGCAGTTAGTTGTGTTCAGGAGATTCCAGGATAGGCTGTGTAGAACCGAAGTCTGTGCAGAGATTGTGTAGTCACTTCGCCGTCGTTCCAGCTATCAGTGGACTTAGAGTTAGAGTTAGAATTTAGAACAGCTAGTTTGGAGTGTAGGCGACATCAAGTGCAGTGTAGTTCATTTCAGTTAACCTTACCTTCTTTCTCCATACAGGTTGCAATTGTGGGAGAAGGGTTGGGGTTGATGCATTTTTAACTGTGCTTGATTTTGTTTCAGGTGTGCATCCTCGCATTTTTGTATTTGACATGCATATGTTTGTTTATAGGTGTATAATAAACTTGTATAAATTGTAGCTGGCATCAGTCATTTCCTTTAGTACAGTAGCTATATGTTGTCTGTACCTTGGTGTTTGTGAATCTTAATTGAACCTTATCCCCATAGGGTAGTTAGAGGTGGTTCGAGGCCATAGCAATTTAAACGTCCGAAGTGGCGAGGAAAGAATCAACCTCGGTTCTCAACCTCGGAGCCAATGGTCTCAACTTTCACTTTTTGCACTATATTTCTATCTGAATCTAATTTTCCAGTCTTCCTTCTCACTAGTGTCTTGTCACTATAGGTAGACAGTCTCTAGTCCTAAATCCATTTCGTGACAAAGTGGGTGGCGTCGTCCTTGGGATCATCTTTGTTGGGATCAATTCTAGATTCATAGATTGTCTCTGTAGGAAGTTCTGAAAAATAGATTTTCTTTATAAAATCCCCTAGACTTGAGCTATATTAAGACTGATCCAGCTATAAGTTTTTTTCCACAGGTTACAGTTAGTATAGATGATAGTGGTTGTAAGGTTGTTTATGACTTAGAAGTAATTGATGGCTAATGGAATTTTTTTTTCTTGACAGGAAAGTAAATTCGGGTTTTGGGTAGCTGGATAACTTGAATTTTTTTTCAGGTAGTTATTAGTCAGACTTGGTGCTAGTCTGAGTGCGGGTTTTTGCGACAGCATATTCCTAGTAGGTAACAGTAAATTTTTCTTGTTCCTTTTTTGTCATTTCCCCTCGTTGTGAGTACTGCTGATTTGTCAGGTAAGATGGCTGAATTGGTCAAGCTACTTACTGCATGGAAGGACGCAGCTAAAAGCATGGGGATGAATGAGGCCGAGACTAGGGCTTACATTATGAGGGAACAGGACCGGCAGACGGAGAGAGAGAAAAGGGAAGCGGAGAAAGACCTGCGTAAATTGGAAGCAGAGAAAGAAGAGAGGGCCCGACTGGCAGAGATGGACCTGCGTAAATTGGAAGCGGAGAAAGAAGAGAAGGCCCGACAGGCAGAGGAGAAAAAGGCAGAGAGGGAGGCGCAGGAAAGAGCTGCGGCGGCAGAGGAGAGAAAAGCAGAAAGGGAAGCAGCAGAGAAGGCAGCCGAGAGACAGCATGAACTTGCCCTGCGTTCACTGGAACTGCAGTACCGATCTTCGGAAGGCAGTTCGGCTAACGGAGATTCTCCCGGAGCAGGGGCAACAGACACCTCAGGAAACGGAGGGCCCCGGATGGCAGCCATGAATTTTCCGATGGACTCTTTTCCTAACGGGAATGAGAAAATTGAGGTATTTTTAGAAAAATTTGAACGGATGGCAAAGGCATACGGGCTGGATGATAGTCTTTGGTGCCTCAAATTATCTCAATCACTAAGAGGACATGGGTATGAAGTCTATAGCAAGATGCTGGTAGATGACCAAGGTAACTTTGAGGCTCTGCGGAACGCCCTGTTACAGCGATTCCAATGGACTCCCCGGAAGTGCCAAACGATGTTTAGGGAAAGTCGACTGGAGAAAGGAGAAAGTTTTCCCCAGTTCGCAGAGAGGCTGAGGAATTACCTCACTCGCTGGAGAGAGTTGTCGGGTTTGGCTAAATCTTTTGAAGGATTGGAAGAATTAGTTCTGTGCGAACAGATAAAGGCCAATATGTCTCCGGACTTAAGGAAGTACCTGGCGGAGCAGGGCGCACAGCAACTGGACCAGATAATTCTTTTTGCTGAAAGGTTCCAGACGGCACAGGCCGAAGTACTGGGACAGAAAAGAAAACACCCTGACCTGCCAGCCCCGGACAAAGGAGCATCTTCATCGCAGTCGCCTTCCTCTTCAGATCAACAGCAGCAAGGGCCGTCTCGCAAGGAGCTCCCTCCCAGTCATAACATGCGCTCCCAGCCGCCTAACAGAACACAGGGGCCGACTTCTCATGAACCCGTCAGGAACCGGGGAGATAATGAGAGATATTGTAGGTTCTGTCGGACTACTTCTCATTGGACAACACGGTGCCCAAACAAACAACCCGCTCATCAGATGGCTTGTTTAAGGCCTGTGAGGGTGAAACAAGGGAAGAAGTGGAAACCCTTCCAGTCAGAGAAGTTGTTTTCCAACAGCGGGCCAGCAGAAGTGAACGGGACTGAGACAACATGCTTATTTGACAGCGGGCTTACATACCCCAGCATAGTCGCCCGACATCTGGTGAAGCCCTGGCAGATGACGAAGGAAAAAGTGAATATTGGTGGAGTTTTAAGGAAAGGGACTTCACAGTGCTTTCCGGTAGCCAATATTGAGGTGAAATGTAGGTTCGTGTCTGGCACCATCAAGGCAGCTGTAACGGCTCAGCCGGCCTACGACTTCATTCTCGGTAACCCATATTTAGTTTTGGGGAACCCGCCCACACCGATCCTTGCTGATGCAAGGGGGCCTACTGCAGGCCAGATAAGTGAAAAAGGAGAACCCCTAATTCACGGAGCCCCGAGCGAGCTCAAACATAGCTGTCGTGCCAAGGAGGGGTGCAACGCCTCTGACGACAGTGATATGTTATTTGCAGAGGCAAATTCGCCCGCCAGCCCTGTTCAGCCAACCGGCCAAACAGTGGTGACGACGCCTCTGATTCCGGAAGTACACTCTTTGTTGTCGGGAATTAGGCCCCCGATGGTATTAGCTCCTTCAAGTGAGGGACATACTGACAAGAGCGGTATTACATATGTCAACGACCAGCGCCATCTTCATAGGGCACAAGATAGCGGTCTGAGCGAGCATATAGTTCCAACCAGCCCTGGAGCCCCATCCGACCAGCACTTTACTCAAACGGAGGAGGACAGTGATCTGAGTATCCGTTTGCCTATAGACGGAGATGGGCCCCACAACTCTCGTATCTCGTTTACAGGAAACAACTCTTGTAACGAACAGCCTGAAAAATTGGCTATCTTTTCCAATTCGTTTCACGGAACATTGGAACCAGTCACTGAGAGCTTTAACTCAGATTCTCCGCGATCTAACGGGATCTTAAACCGTCAAGTGTCACTGCAGGACACATTCCAACTGACGCCAGTAACTCTCACAGGGGAGGGCAAGGTTGAAGGTAGAACCAGGGTGTTAGACGGAGAGCTCCCGTGGTCTACATTTTCATCTCACCAACTTTTCAGGCCAGAAAAGAGTGAGAAAAGCGACCTTACGCATTTGCAAGGAGCTATTTTGGAGAGCTCTGTCCCGCTTCAGATTGGTAGGGGAAGAGCGAGTCCAGAACCACTGCCAGGGGCAGATCTTACCTACCTTTCTTCAAAGGTAGAAGCTATTGAGGTCGATCGTGATCCAATAGACACCCAGCAAGAAATCGGAGGCTCTACACCAGAGGAACCCGAGACGTTGCATCGTTCTCGCACGGTACCAGCAGTCACAACCCTGCTGACGCGCAGCGAGGAAGTCGCCATCGCCAGGTCGCCACAGCGCCCGCCGGTCACATCAGCTGACCAGACAGCCTTTTGACGGTCATAGCAAGGGAATGTTCAGACCCGCCATTAGACGGCACAGGTCCGAAGAGAAATCAACTCTCCCAACGGAGCATAGGAGCTCATTCTGGGAGAGGAAGGAGAAAACGCAAAAGAGGAAGGTCGAAGAACACTGAATAGGAGGGGTAAGGACAGACAGCCTTGTAGACAGAGTTAAGGGCCAGTGTGAAACACAGAGATTTCAGTAATGAGATCGATGCTCAATCTTCGAAGGTGGGAGTGATGTGACGAAAGTACTGAGATTCTGTCTTTCAAATGGCCCATGTCTTTTCTCCTTGCATTTTGTTCACTATTTTTAGGAGGGATTACAGGAAATCCTTCTCCATGTTTCTTCTCCTTCTATTATTTACGTTTTTTTTTTCTAGATGAGATCACGAGGGAGTTTGATCTCATCTGCTTTATGGTTCTTCTTTATGTGTTTAGAATGGGGGTGTAGGGAATTAGACAGTATTTTTCTAGAAGAAAGATTATAGAGGCTAGATCAGGATTTGCACCAGTGTCCTTTTTTTAAAGATATTGCGTGGCCATATACGCATTTTTCGGGAGTTAAATTATTTGCGGCCATTTTTGCTTCATTTCCGCAGTATAGGGCTAGGACCAATTCCCGGTTCTTTGTCTAGCAGAAACTGGTTGCATCAGAAAGATCTAAGGTTCTGATTGGCAACTGCAGTTGAAATGCCGAGCTCCGATTGGCTTTAGAACCACGCCGCGCATATGACGTCATGAAGTCGGCGCGTGGGGGTCTTGATTATAAAAGGCCTATATTTCATAGCTTCTTTCTCTTTTAATGAAAAAATTGCCAAAGCCGGGTTGCCAGAGTCAAGTCGATTGCCCTTCAGTTGGACATTCGAGATTTGGTAAGCATGAATTTTTGCGTGAGGACTTTATTTAATTTTTCTAGTCCTAGCCGATCATTTAAGTCTCTGTGGGAAGTTTTAGTTTAATTTAATTCTTAACTCCAGAGCCATCAATTCGATCTGAGTGATAGACATGAGAAACTAGGTCCATTTAATTCCTTATTTCAGGAATAGCGGTATTTAAGATGATTTGAAAGTTGCGAGGTTTCGGCCATGCTTGGATCTATTTCAAAAACAGGTCTGCAGAGAAACCCGCATCTGCGAATTTTATTTATTTACAGAATAGTCGGGAGCGTGTATGTGTATTTTCATTTGTGATTTTAGTGAGAGTATTGATGCTCGCTATTTATATAGTTACGCATATAACTGTGGACGGAAGTGATAGAGGTATTAATTGGAGCACGTGTGTGCTATCAGTAATGAATGTATGCAGGAGCGCGTGGTTGAAAAACTGCGGCACCACGTGGCTGAACTACGGGGTTTTCAATTTGATAATCGGGGGTTATGTATAACTTTTGACGGCAGGTAGATGCTAGCGTAAACAGGATTATATGTTATTGATTGTGCATTATTGTTCTGTGAATTCAGAAGATGGGAGAAGTAATTTTAAAGGGAATTATTTTGTATTACATTTTGAATGTGATTACTATTATTGACGGGAATTTTAGGAATTCCTAGAGAAGGCTAGTTTTAGTTGTGTTAAACATTACGGCATTAGTGTCAGCGTAAGAAGTAGGCCACAGTACGTCTGCCCAGACGGGCCATTGAAAATATTGTTGTTGCTCGGAGTTAGTCAGGCAGAACAAGCGATCTGGGTTAGCCAATGTTTACTTTGTAGGCTCAGGTAGAGAGGGGAGTTACGTGGTGAAGAGTAAGGAAGTTAATTGTTATTTGAAATGTATTATTATGGTTTGTTTAGCTGTTGTTTTGTTTTGTCTAAAACAGCAGGTACCGGCTTTGTGGGAATGAGAGCGGAATTTTGAGACCACAAAATTTCTCCCACGGCAAAGTTGGGGCATTCGCAGAACCGCAAGGGTTTTACGTTAGTTGCCAGTAGTGGAAGGAGAGGAAGAAAATACGTTTTCCCAGCCAGGGGAAGACATTTTCCAGCGAATAGGATTTTTGTGGATAAATCCTGAGCTCTGACGCTCGTTACACACGCAGATTTGGCAGGCTGCCAGCGTTGTAATTTTTATGTTCGTTTCTTCACGGCCATAATAAAGCCGACGGCCCAGTTATAGGTACTCGGGCAGGTAATTTCAGAGTGGTAGAAGTCAGCTACAGTTCCAGTCCAGAATCCAGTGGGGTTCTGTTAAACCTCAGTCATCAATTCCAGAGTTAGTGGAGAGAGAGAGGGTAAACATTCTCTCTACTGAAGTCAGCACAGATAGGCAGAACTGTTAGTTTTGGTGAATCATAGCAGAGGACAGCTGCTGAAGTTTAGAGGTGCAGTTAGTTGTGTTCAGGAGATTCCAGGATAGGCTGTGTAGAACCGAAGTCTGTGCAGAGATTGTGTAGTCACTTCGCCGTCGTTCCAGCTATCAGTGGACTTAGAGTTAGAGTTAGAATTTAGAACAGCTAGTTTGGAGTGTAGGCGACATCAAGTGCAGTGTAGTTCATTTCAGTTAACCTTACCTTCTTTCTCCATACAGGTTGCAATTGTGGGAGAAGGGTTGGGGTTGATGCATTTTTAACTGTGCTTGATTTTGTTTCAGGTGTGCATCCTCGCATTTTTTGTATTTGACATGCATATGTTTGTTTATAGGTGTATAATAAACTTGTATAAATTGTAGCTGGCATCAGTCATTGTCCAGATTTTAAATATTCTCCAAAAGAGATTCCATATCCCAACCTTGACTCTCTATAGTAAGATTTTCTTCACTCCACTGTTACACCATCTTTAACTTACTATTTTTCCTTTCCACTATATTGAGACGACATTCTAGTGATCTTTTCAATCCCAATCATATTCATTCCTTGGAATTACAATCATGTTGTAATCGGGAGATCCTTGATGTACCCTTTCCTCGCCACTTAGTGACAACAGATACTGCTAAAATATTCATTCTGCAGCCCTATTGGTTAGGATTTACTATTAGGAATATTGGTAGTAGCTAGAATGTTTAGTGAATTGATTTTTATCATTCTTTCGTACTTGTGATACAAACAGAAAAGAAAATGAAATGTAAACAGAAAAGAAAAAGAAATCAAAAAGAAAAAAGAAAAGAAATCACAAGAAAACAGAAAAGAAATGGAAAAGAGAAAAGAAAAAGAAATCAAAAAGAAAAGAAAAGAACTGAAAGACAAAAGACATAAAAGAAAAAAAATAAATATAAAGAGAACATATTGAATGTTTTTTATAGAATGTGTTATATCTTTATATGCCACCCTTGCACATTTTGATGATATGATGATAAACCAATATTGTAAAACATTGACTGCCCCCAACATAAAAGAAAAGAAAAAGAGAAAATAAATCACCATTTCAGAGTGAGAAATTATACTCATAACATACCCAGAATTAAAAAAAAAAAAAATACATGATTGATGAAATTGGACGTAATGAGATCTGCTCACCCCGAGGATATTGGATAAAAAATAATGTTATCCCAAGGACAGATGTGTCACAGATATATCATGGAGATATTATGACATAAGAAAAGAATACCTAGATTGGAAATGAAGCAAACTTTGTCAAGGACACCATGAAATAGAACCCCCCGCCCCACACTTAAGATAACTGACGGACGAGATTTTTGAATTATAAGTACCATAAGTCACCCATCTGGCTGTAGTCAGCAGATGTTACAGGCACCACATAACTCTGACTAACCTTCGACCTGCGAAGGCAGAGTTGGTGTCGAAATTTTGCACATATGTAAAAAGACATGTTTTTGTTCATGTTGTGGTAAAGTCTAGACATTTGTGTTAATGGTTCCATAAATGACTAGTTGATATATTGTTGATAAATATTCGCAGATATAGTACATAGACAATTAATAAGGATGTATTTCCAGTACAGAATAAGAGGAATAGGAAGGATCCACATTTTAAATATTGGAGCACCATGAGCGATGAATTGGACTTATAAAGAAAATGGAAATGGTACACTGTATGCAAGGATAACCAGAAATAATATGGATAAATAGTAGCCAGAGTGCCAGGAACCTCGTCTTAAAAGAAAAAAAAAAGAAGACAAATAGGAATATTAAATGACATGTTGTATTGTGTTGATGATTGATTGAATAAGTTGACGTATGATAGTTGCAACCAAGTTAGTGCAAAGTTGATTTTCGAAAAAGACTGGTAATAAATGATAATTGTAGGATATGGCTCACATATGAGAATAACGTGTTGACAGAAAACCAGAAGAAAAAAAAAAAAAGAAAGATTCCAAACAATCAAAAAATGGCTGAATCATAAATGGACAGGATCATTACCAGACCTATTACCTGTATGGATATTGGAGACAAACATCACATATTTTGAGAAAATGTAAAATTTAGAACATCCTCTACAGTGATAGACTTGGAACGAATTTATACACTTACCATTTGGAAAATGGCAAAAATAGGAAACATTCAGACATAAATAAATAAGAATAAGCTATGAAGTTTTAATGCTTTTATTGTAAACAATATGATGGCATGTTTAAATGTTATGGTTACATTATAACTTAGACATTTTCATCCATATGACTGACTAGAAAATTTATATAATAACAATGACCAACCGGATAAATCATTGGAAAAGAAAACATGATGGATAACCAAGGAAGGATAAACTGTTTATTGAAAAAGAGATCAACATGACAATAAGGATCTGGACACCTTCAAAATCTCTATGAATAAACTGTAAAATACTTGGAATCAAAAGAATAAATAAATTACACCCATGATGATGGAACATCAGGAAGAAAATAACTTCAACATTTTTAGAGTACTTGAAGCCTTGGGATACGAAACCAATGACAGGAACAGAAATGATATTACACCCCGCCCCCCACTATGACTAATAAACTGTTGTCAACATGCATTTAGTTATGATTAATTTATACAAATATGAGATGCTATTGCTCATATTTCCCAGTGTTGCCACTTGTCACTTTTTTTTTTTGAGTGATGACCTTATAAATGTTTTGGATGATTTTAATGGTCAGTGTTGCCAATTTGAAAATTGGATGAAAAATGTTGTAAATGCTAGATAGTTAAAATTTTTGAAGTTGATGTCCATCCCTAGGTTTTTATAGAGAAGTTGATCTCATATAGATATAGGAAACCAGGTTTAGGAATTAGTTTAAATTTTTCCGAATTATTTTTGGACTTAGAAAATTTTTTGAACTTTAAATTTTTCTGAACATTTTTTTGAACTTAAGAAATTTTTGGAATAAAATTTTTAAGATTTGATAGTACTCAAATGTCTCCCTACGGGATACATTTGCAGGGCCCCGGGATCTGTATGTAACCGCGTATACCGTGGTTTTCGTCAGAAATAGACTATACCAGTAACAGAAAGAGGCACAAATTAACATAAAATAAATTCTTATCAGAAACAGAAGATATTAATAAATCGGGACACAGATGTTTAATTAGGCCAGCTTCGCTTCGAAACGCCAAGCATTAATTAGGCTAGCTTCGCTTACGCCAAGCATTGGTCATGTGATTTCCAACCAATGGTTAGGCTCAGTCCTTTTTCCCCGGGATGAACGAGAAACGAAGCCATATTACCAGTAGTGAATTTACAGCGCTATAGTGAAGACATGTTTTTCCTGCTCAGTGTAAATTCCAGTTGAGGAGATCAATTTTGCATATAATGCAAAAGTGTATTTCAACGCAGTGTGATTTAGTTGTGAATTCTTTACAACTGTAAGTATTGCCACAACCTGAATGATTTAACTGTTAGAGCTCACAGACATAACCCAAGCAGAGCTACGTTCGAAGATGTGCAACAATGAAAACCAAAGCGCATAATTGAATGATATGCTTACAGAGGAAAGTCCTTAAGTTGAGAGAACATTTAGGAATACATACGAAGGCAGAGTGGCTCGATATAGGACAAATTTGAAGATATGGAATAATGTCGTTGAGCCTAGAAAATATTATAAAATTAAGGAACACTAGAAGGATAGAGGAGCCACTTCATGTTTTTGCAAGTTAACAAGTTGAAAAGATTTAAGGACATAAAAAGGAATGTTGCATCCTTGAAATAATACATTGACTTTTTATACTTGTTTATTAATGTCAACATGCCATTATGCAGAAACCTGTTACCATTTGACTTAAACCAGTTCCTGTTGAGAGTTGAATAAACATTTGTTTCATTGAACACAAATGCTGTTGACGAATCATATGCTTGCAGTTGGCCATCATACAAATTAATTAATGTATCATATAAAAGCAAATCGCTACAGGTGCAACATAAATAGAACCCATCTGCTCTAACATAAAACATCATAGAGGATTATCCCCGAACCTGGTTGAATCCTGTAAGACTGTAAGAGAGCAATCACCACCTCTAGCAGGCTAGCTAGTAATCTAAACCTAACACTCTCGATATAAACAGCAAACCCCAATTCCCTACCCGGCCACACTTTCACTCAGCGTGGCGAATGGCAAGCGTTCATTTTCGGATTGAAAAATAATAACCATTAACTTGAGATGACTCATTTCTCCAGAATGGCTGGTCAGCCCTGTCGTGGCTGCTACTGAGCACAATATATGTGCCAAGAAGTTTGAAGTTTTTTGGTAAACATTTTTTGCGGGATGGGTTAACCAGTCCCATGCCCAACCCTCCTTAGTCGCTTTTTACGACTTGCATTGTAGGGTACAGTGTTACTATTCTTTGCTCCCCTTTCTGGCCCCGGTAACATACGGGTGTTACAGACGGGTATATGTGTCAAGTTAGACATCAATGAATTCATTGCTCATCTCGCAAACATGAAAGCACTAACCGCTAAGCAGGTGTAATCTTTTATTAATATTATATTTTTAGATTAAATATATAAATGAATTTTGTTGTTTGCTTCGATCACTTTAACTCTTGAACTACGATAGTATGGTCACGCGATGACTCTCAGTACTTGTTCTTCTTTCGACTGTGTACTCGCCCCCTCACTGATATTTTCTTATTACAGCATTCCGTTATAAATAATAACAGCATAACCGCGTGAAGCGAACAAAAGAGATTTCCTAAAAAGCTTGCGGTTCAAAACAGGAGGGAAGGGGGGACCCTACCATTACTTAGTTTGAGGAATGACAGCATCAAGTTGTAGCTTGTAATACAACTTGTAAATGGGAAGGGGGAGAGGCCAGAACACCTAGCGCCGCCACTGGTTGAAAAAAAAATATTTTTGTACGACAACGTTGACCTATTTAGGAATGTATTTATCGGATGTGTCAGGTGCCACTGAGATTCATAAAGAATGGGACCACTGCTACTTCAGGTAGTGCGATGCGACAAATATGAGGTTGTGGATGAGGCTGACAATCTCGTCATGTAAAACCTATAGCTACAGAAACTATCATTGCAAGATAATGATGAACCTTTGATGTAGACATTTACATAAATAAAGAGGGAAACCCGAGGCATGTAAACCAGTGGCGTATTCTCTATGTGTGCTGTGCGTGCTGCGCACACCTATGCCCGAAGGAAAATAAAAATTTAATGTATTATTCTATAAAATATTTCTCTTATAATGTTCTGCTTTCGGACCGCACGCATCAGGATAACGGATTTTCCCGCATAGAATCTACGAGTATATCTAGTTCCAGTTTCCCAGACGCGTTTTATAGTGCAGTTTTTTTGGTTGGTAGCAATCGCCCGAATTTTCTCGGGTAATTCCGTCACTATGCGTGCTGCACCTTTCGGATTTACGTTTGAAGACTGGTTTGTGTGGATCGGGGTCATGGCCAGATACGTCAATACAATATGAACATGCGTGCGGTGGTCTTGCAGCTCTCGAGTTGTAAAAATCGGCTGTGTCCGTCCAGTGTTTTTTGTGATTAATTTTTGTTAGTTGCCGGGAATGCAGATTATTACAGTGACAGTGAGTTTCAAGTTGTAAGTTAATTAGTATTTCGGAGATAATTGACATATACCCCTAATAACTATCGTTGCATAATTGAATATAGTTGGTTTTTAAATTAAGAGGGGAAGAAGTTAAATAGTAGGCGTACATATTCATTTTAAGTAGCAGCACGCCTAGCTCGCATTACCAGGATACGCCACTGATGTAAACATCCTATATATAAAATCCCAGCTTTTTCTGTCAGCACGTAACGCTAAGGCATGCAACTTTGGTTGGAAGTTAAATATTAATTGTATTGTTTCCCTTATATGTACTCTCCGGAAAATAGTAACACTTACCAAAGTAGAATGCGCAAATGGCGGTTTGCACAAAAATATATTTATAGAATGTATGATCCCGTATAAACACATTGGGATCCTCGCTGCTGCTACGTAGTTCGTGTACTGTGGTGATGCACAGTGGTTTTCTAAAATACTTTTGAATAAGTAAAATTGCCGTTAGGTATTGGTGCTTTTGAATTTAATTCCCGTCTTATGACGGGCTTTAACACTAGTTAAATACATAATACACACATAAAGGTATGTTTCAGCACTCGTGAGAAATAAAGAAGTAGAAAATCAGACAACAGAAAAACAACAGAAGTGAACAGAGAATCGAACCCAGGACGTGTCGAACGGCACCACCGCTTAGCTACGGCAGCGAATCGCACTATCCTTCCTGCCAAGTAGGCACCATAAAAATAGTGCTTCGTGGACAGGGGTCATTGGCTCCAGTTTTAGCACGTAACACCGGATATGTGCCTTGGGGCGATCCAGCCTAATTAATGACGCAATCACATCTGTGGTCCCCTATAATACAGTATAGATCACATTACACAGGACAAAGACCATAATAGTGTGTCTAGTAAATCATAGAAGACTGAGAACAGTACATGACAGAGGGTAGGTGTGGTACTGCATACATTTTTAAATAAATAATGAGGGAAACTTGAGGTGTGTAAACAGTTAATAAATAATACACACATAACGGTATGTTTCAGACACTCGTGAGAAATAAAGAAATAGAAAACTAGACAACACTAACGACACCTGTTCACGAAGCACTATTTTAGTGGTGTCTAGCTGGCAGGGATGATAGTGCGATTCGCTTCAGTAGCTAGGCGGTGGAACCGTTGGGAATGTCCTGGGATCGATTCTCCGGTAAGCCTCTCACTTCTGTTGTCTAGTTTTCTACTTCTTTATTTCTCATGGATACCTGAAACATACCTTTATGTGTGTATTATTTATATTAGGGCTGCACCGAATATTCGATTCGTATTCGATTCGGTGCCGAATAGTGCATTAAATTATCTATTCGTATTCGGCCAAATAGTACGTTGCCATCAAATACGAATAGTAAATTTAGGTCAACCCGCGGCGTGATATTTTTAGACCCAGAAAGTAGGCTGACTTTCAGTTTACATTGGTCCCGCTACTAACTCAACACACCACGCATTGCGATGCATACTTTAGCGTGTAGCGGGTTGCATCAGCTGACTAGGCAGAGGGAACAAAGTCGTGGGCAATAGACAGTGCAGAGGCAACGAAAGTATATCAAGCCATCGGCAAAATGATGGCACTAGACATTCAGCCATATTCTATCGTGCAAGATGTCGATTTCATGTTTGTGGTTGATTTGTTGGAGCTGAGATACACAATGCCAAGCAGGAAATCTTTTACTGACATAATTATTCTTAACATGTACAGCTCTGTTATTGCTAATTTCCAGCACATCAGTTTCTTGCGCTGATTTCAAATTTGAAATCCGTTTATCTCTATCACATCGGGTTCTTAAGATATCTGTGAATAAATATATTTTTGTTAAACCGTTATTTGCTCCGTTTCATTTTTACTATATAACTTATTAAAAATTAATAAAATGCAAAATAATTTTACTTTTTATACTGCTAAAACATGCATGACATATGTTACGCTATTTTTAAAATAGTTACTGTATTTTGAAATAATTCTGAGCGAAATACGGCTTCTAGAAGTTGTAGAAATTCGGCTGATCTGTTCTGTTACGTGTGCGGATATTTTACCGATCGTGTTCACCAGAAAAACTTTACACCATTACTAAAGAAAGCACATGAACTTTATTTCGATTCGAAAGTTGATGATGCAAATAAATCTTCGAAGCCAAATGCAGTTTGTTCGACTTGTGCAAATACATTGGCAGGTTGGTTACGAAAATCGCCAAAGCATAAGTCGATGCCTTTTGGAGTGCCAGTAATATGGCGTGAACCGACAAATCACGCTACTGATTGTTACTTCTGCTTGACACATATCCATGGTTTCACTTTTAAAACTAGAAAGTCTGTGGTTTATCCAAATATTGAATTGGTTTCGAAACCAGAGCCTCATGATCCAATCGCGTGTCCGATCCCAGTTCCACCAGAACAATATCCGTTGGACGTGAATGAACCATCAGAAAGTGATAGTTTACCTGCTTTAGAAACTAATTCTGACTCGGATTATATACCGGTGAATGATAGTGTTCACTTAATTAACCATTCAGAACTTTCAGATCTAATACGTGATCTCGCTCTTACCAAAGGACAAGCGGAATTACTCGGTTCGCGACTCAAAGAATGGAATCTTTTAGCGCCCAATACTCCGATATCTAAATTTCGTCATAGACACAGAGAACTTGTTCAATACTTTGAGAAGGATGATGACATTTGCTATTGCAAAGATGTAAATGGTCTAATAGTGCACCTCGGTCATGAGCACATAGTCAACGAATGGCGACTTTTCATCGACTCTTCCAAGACTAGTCTAAAAGCCGTGTTATTGCATAACGGAAATTTATTTTCATCAATTCCAGTCGCCTACTCTGTTCATATGAAAGAAACTTATGACAATATGTCTATACTTGTGGCAAAAATAAAGTACAATGACTACCAATGGCGGATTTGTGGAAACCTAAAGGTCATTGCAATTCTCACGGGCATGCAGACTGGGTATACTAAATTTTGTTGCTTCCTATGTGAATGGGACAGCCGCAACAGACAGGAACATTATGCAAAAAAGGTGTGGCCTATCAGGGATCGTATGCAGCTCGGACATAAAAATGTAATACACGAGCCATTAGTTAACAAAGACAGCATCATTTTACCACCGTTACATATAAAGTTGGGGCTCATGAAGAATTTCGTAAAAGCGTTAGATAAAACGAGCAAAGCTTTCACTTATCTTCGAGAAAAGTTTCCGCAAGTTAGCGATGCAAAGATAAAGGAAGGTATCTTTGTAGGACCTCAGAATAGGAAAGTTATTGCAGACAGACAATTCGAGAACTTGTTACATGGTAGTGAACTTCGCGTATGGATGGCATTCAAATCGATCGTCTATAACTTTCTGGGAAATCACAAATCAGTCGACTATATGCATATTGTTAAGCAGTGCATAGATGCATACAGAATTATGGGCTGTAACATGTCCCTCAAAATCCATTTCTCGATTTGCATCTTGACTTTTTTCCCGACAACCATGGCGAAGTGAGCGATGAACATGGAGAACGATTCCATCAAAATATCGCCGTAATGGAGTCACGTTATCAAGGACAGTGGAGTGTGACCATGCTTGCCGATTATTGTTGGATGCTTCATCGCGATGTACAAAATGCCATTCACCGACGAAAGGCGACTGCAAAGAAATTCAAGCCTACATAACTGTTATACTTCTTGTACGAATGATGTTGTAATACTGTATGCGTTGTTAAAAAACTTCAATTGCGTATTTCTAGAGATCCCGACCTGATAGAGAAAAACGGTTTGCAGATTTAAAAACAGCGCATTAAAATTTACCAGAAAGACCTAGAAATGTTAGAGAAAGAAAAAAAATGTTTTTTTGTTAGCCAGTGTAATTGATAATTACATTTGTTACATGTTATTTTACAATGCCCTGGTTGATTCGGTTATTACAGAGAGAAGTGCACACGTATGTATCAGTATCTTTAATATATATCGAGCTAATAAGAAGAATTTAACTGTTAATTCAGTTGAGGTCTTGTACGAGCTAAATTAAATTATATAATACTTCTTCACAAAAGTCGGAGGGCAGATAAAAGTTAACATTGCTAAGACACATTCAACATTGTTCTTGACTTCTGAAATATCTTGTTAATACTCCTTCAAGGTAGAAGCATCATCATCCTTCTATTTGCATTTCTGCCAAGAGTAATCTTGTGCGAAGGTAGATACCCTTGAAGACTCACATCAGATGCGCTAGATTTTGGCCTTTGCTGGACCATCACTGCAGAGCAAGGGGAGGCAACTGGTGACAATCCATCAAGCCTATTGGCCTTGCCGTGCTTTAAAACGAATCTTTTGACTGTTGTTGGCGCATAGTGATCATTGATTGGGATCCTTTATAAGATGTTTAAATGAACGGAATATATTTCATGGAAAAGACGAGACTAACACAGAAGCCTTAAGAGAGACACGGAGTGACAAGAGGTACAATAAACGTGATTTTATGTGTGCTTTGGTCATATTAACTCTTGAACTACGATAGTATAGTCATGAGTACGGCTGTTTGCCAGCGATCTTTTAGTTTTCCCTGACCGCGCTATTTATAGCTATCGTGACAGAGGTCACGTGGTCAACTTCCTAATTAGAAAAAAATGTGGCGGTGTTTACTTTTGATAGGGCTTAATTAATGCTTTTAGGCTACTTTATTATTATAAATACCGGCTTTAATTTTGCGTAAAGCTAGACTAGAAATGTTAGAGTAAATTTTAGAACAAGAACAAACATTTTATCACAATTAGAACAGACGATATAATAGTCTGAAATAGTGTAAAATTTACGTTTTTTTAATATTTTGTTATGGTTTGTTTCTAATGCAATTTACACTAAAACGGTCACTATCAACATGCATTACAAATTACAGAAATCAAAAGTAGAAAACCTGCAGAAAATGGATATCAAAGTTTTGTTTTGGTTTCATGCGTCAAACATTAATTATTGAAACATTAAATTGCAAGTCCACATTTATTACCTTAAAATAACACACCCAATTGTCCCCAAAACATGAGAGCTAACAATTATCGCAATCATACATCACGATGGTCATGTAAAAATGAGTATGGTCATAAGTAAAACGAAATGTTCAATTTAATAGATAAATAGGTGTATTTAATAAATACATATATTAAATGATTTCCACACTCTGTTAATTCTGTCACTCTCACGCAACAACTGCCATAATTTGCTCTAGCCCCAAAATTTCGCTCAATTATCATTCACACTTCCTTTTTTTTTAATAGGATGAATCTGTACACTCACAGATGGAGAAATGTGTAGCAAATGAGTTTCCATTATTAATTTTAATTGTGAAGTTATATTTTTAATACCGCTGGCGCGTCTTTCAATTTTGGAAATAGTGGAATGTACAAATTCTCCTACTTGCTCTCCATGCATGCCAATTCCAAAGCCATGAGTTCTGATCCAGTCTGCGCAATGTTTTTCTAATATGTGCTGTTTAGGAATTGTCTTACTGGGGAATAGCTTTCTGAACAAAGACCTATAAGTCTCTATTGATACTGTTATTGATTCTTTACTAATTGGTTTACTGTGTGATATTTTGTTGTGTACTTTCTCAAATGCTTCTTTCAGTGAGTTGAATTGTTCTTGGGCAATAAAAGCTATGTTAGTTATATCTTGTTTGTCTGTAATTTTCAGTGTTTGTGTAATGATTGCTCTTGTAAGATCTTTATAAACTTTTTGTGTGAGATATCTGTGGCAGTGATTCCCTATGAATGCTCTGCTATGATAAGCCTGTGGTATGATTTTGTGTTTGGCTAGTACCTTGTCCAAGTGTGAGCAAACTGGACCAGACCTAGCACACAGATCTTGAAACTGAAGTTTGGCCAGCGCATCTTGTGCATTTTCAAGTTTAACTTTAAAACTATCTGTCTCCTCCTTATCCTCACAAAGTTCAATACCTGTCTGAAAAAATTCAATTTTAGCTTCTAATTCTTCTGCCTGTTTCCAGTTCCAACCAAATCTCTTCACGTTCTTAATAGTACTAATGTTTGCATGTATCTCTTGCGGATTCTCAAATATCTTTGCGTCTATTGTATCGGCTGCCTGTTCTAGAAGTCTGTGGTGTTTCAAAACAATGCCTAATAAAATATGAAGGTAAGGAGGAGCTACATTTTCAATTTCAATCTCTAACATTGGTTTGTGTAAACAATTATGGTAACGTGCCACTTGCCTTTTATTCCCTTTCCCATATTTCATATATCTATTGTAATCTCTTATCAACATTGCCAAACTTCTTGGTTTGCAAGTTGTATGCTCTCTGTATGTCTTTATTTCCTTGTTTTGCTGGAGACACCACTGACATGGGTATATTCCTTGAGATCCAGACAAACCAAACATTTTCATCAAAAAGTCATAATCCCCGAATAAGAAAACAACAACTTTTTTACCATCCCACTCTAAATCTTTTAGTGACTCTATCTGAGCTTTCATGCCATTCATAAATATTTCTAAATTATCATATGTATCTCTGACTCTAGCCATTGATAACAGGATGGTATTAGATTTAGAATTAGGTTTCTCTAAATTTACTACCTGCATTGTAACTTTGAATGAAAGAAGATATACGAGGGAAGGTCAAAAAGTAATGCCTCCTATTTTTTATGTATGTAAATACTGCATCGGTGTGCAATTTATAATTTTAGCAGGATTCCTCAAACACTCTTCTGCATTGTATAGCATTAACAACCTGTTTCAGTATCAGGTGGTCACCACTGCAACAGTTTAAAAATGGCTGCCAAAGACGTTCGGTTAAAACAACGTTATGTCATAGAATGTTGACAGACAGACATAAAGAAACACGGAAAATCATAGTCATCAACCTCCTGCACCGTTACGAAACTGAAGGAGAAGAGATTTTAATCGATTATAGTGTCGTGAGAAATTCTAATCCACATATATAAATTAAAACGTAAATATAAAGCCTAACAAATAAATTTAATAAAGGAAAGAAGAATGGTAAAGAACAGTGCTGTCACAATGACTGTACTCGAAATCCCCCTTGTGTTCTCCTGCGTCTGCTAATTGTAACGTTTCACGTTGATAGTAAAAGCCTTCTGCAACATACACGCGTTTCCCAAACACACTAAAAAGTGTACTCCATTTCTAAGAAAAACCTTGAAATACGCAAGTTGACCTAGATTTAAAATTCCATTCATGTCTTTTTCTACACTATGTTACCAAAAACAAAAGACAGATGGACTAAAGGATAGAGAGAAGGGAGAGGCAGAAAGCAAGGACACAGGCAAAACTACCACAGTCGCGCGATACACAATTACTACAATTACTACTAACACGCGTGTAAGGCCACTAGCACTAACTTTTTTTCAGATAGACCGTGATAAAAAACACTACCCATCCGAGAGTTAGGTTTTAAAACTTACAAAATTCTTATTGGGAAACATGACATTATACTGGTTTACGTTTGAAAACATTACAGTACCCAGACAGCACATCTTCGAAACAGGAGGTAGAAGAAATTGCATATTTTGAACGCAGCCACTTAGCTCTTTTAAATTGGTATATTTGGGTTCCTTAGGGCTTGCTGACAAAGAATATGTAAAACGTTACGCAAATAGTCTAGGAATTACCAAATTATTGTCAGACAAAATAAAATAGTGAGGGTGTCATTTGCTTCCGGCTTGGTGGCAGTTATTATTTGCACGCGTATTTTGTTTCTTGCTTTGCCACACTAGTTCAAATAGAATTGTTCTTGCATCTTTTCGCGATTTAAATTTTCCACTTTGGTTAAATTGGTTTGGGGGGTTCTAGATCGTACCAGAAACAGTCCTAAAACAGTTAAAACTAAGTGATGGTTTCAGACATACACTAGAATCGCTCAGTGGCAGAATTTCACCCCACCATTGTACGGGAAATGAGTCTCCATGTTAACTCCTATTTGATTGGAGCGCAACAAATGTAAGGCTAAACACGATTAGTCGGACTATAAATACTATCTTTCGTTGTCAGGGGAAACGGGAGTAGAAGTACTTTTTTTCAAACGATTGGGTAAACATGGCATGATTGGTTAGAGCTGCGAATATACTCAATTCAGAGCGTCTGTTCCATGCCACATCTTGTAATAAACTTACTACAGAATCAGTGCGTTGAGCACCAGTGCATATTTTTCTAAATAAAAGCCTGGGATATCGGCAGATCGAAGTTGTGCTATATTCATTGCCATTCAACGTCGCTGTGTATTATTTCCATGAATTGTGGTAGGTTTGAACTATTTGATATCTTTTTAAATGAAAATTGAATGTAAATTGATAATTATGTCTGTATATATGTGTGGTTCAGTATCGAACATGAAGTAAAGCCTATAGTGCTCCAGCCTGAACAGAAGGTGTCGGAGGAAAGTGAAACTACATGGAATTGCCAAACAGTACACTGACACCTAGATTATTGACTAGAAAGAAATAATGCTGGAATTGCAGAGGCGTAGTGACAATTAAGGAGGAATATACTGGTGTAAAGTATTTCAGATGAAGCTGACAGTTGGCCTAACGCTCTGAACTCAGTGTTTGTTTTGTATTGTGATCAGTGTGGAAATAGAGTATAAATTGGTTCTGAAGTAGGAGGTACAACCTTCTTGTTTCAGGGACTGTGGTCTTAAAGTTATTGAGCAGCACTTGGTCAGAGCTTTGCTGAATCCAGAGTCGGACAGCATACTCCTTGGTCCATATAGCTAACAGTGAGGTGTCTCCAGAGCACAGGGGAGAAATCGAGCAGAGGAGTCTTTTCCTGCCGCCATCACGAAAGATAAGCTGATGTGGCCAGCTGAGCTCAACATTATGTTCCCCAGCTTAAACTGACATTGTAAAATAAAATTAAGAGGGGAAATTAATTGTTTTAATGCCAGGAACTGAGAACATCTCCAATACTAGTTCCAACAGAAACAAACTATTGAAGTCATGATGACAAATACCAACAGAGCTTGAAAAAACAAAACAAAACCAGTATTCCTCATATTACTACTACACAACTGACACACATAGGATAATATTAATAAAATATGTCACTACAAGATTCATATTGATAAATTCTGTACATATAACTTGTAATTAAAATTGATTGTGACTCCTGGTTCACTTTGTATTTGAATCAGGACACATATACATTAATGACAGCACTGAATACATATTGATATTTGAAAAGTTATCAGTGACTCCTTTAAGATATTCTCATAGAGTGTTATATGTATGTGAGTGTCACAGTGTTGTCATGTGTGGTGGAATAAATTAAATTGTTTATCTGTCTGTTGTTGTTGTGACTTACACTTCATCATATACATACCCTAGACATTCAACGTAGTCATCACAATATTCCAGAATAATTCTGACTGAGGTATAAATATGTGGCAGCAAATAAGGTTATCTGTAAAACACTACACCTATTAGATACAGATACCTTCACAGCTGATCTCAGTCAGTACACTAAGTCCCCTATAAATATTTATACCATCCCACTTTACCACATATAGTGACAGGTGATGAGACTTGGGTTCATTTTTTTGAACCAGAATCCAAGAGGCAGTCAATGGAATGGCATCACACAACATCGCCGACAAGAAAGAAGTTCAAAAGTTTACCATCTGTAGGGAAAGTTATGGCCTCCGTGTTTTGGGATGAGAAGGGTGTGATTCTTCTCGACTTCTTGGAACAGGGAAACACGGTGAATGCAGACCGTTACATTGAAACTTTGAAGAAGCTTAGAGGTCGTCTTCGGCGACTTTACCCATTAAAAGATCAGAGAACTGCACTACTGTTGCACGATAATGCCACGCCACACACCGCTAAACGCACCATTGATGCGATTGCAGAATTTGGCTGGGCATTATTACCACATCCCCCTTACAGTCCCGATCTTGCACCTTCTGACTTCCATCTGTTTGGACCACTGAAAGAAGATCTTCGCGGACATCACTTTAAGGACACCGAGACCCTTAAACGCGCCGTACGTCAGTGGTTTAGGAAAAAGGACACACATTTTTACCGTGCGGGGATACATGCCCTTGTGAGAAGATGGAAACAAACTGTAACAAATATCGGAGACTACATTGAGAAATACATTTTTGAAGTTCAGACTTGGGGCTACATTTCAACGTGAATTTTATATGTTTTCTTGCCTATTGAATGAAATTAAAAATTACGAGGCATTACTTTTTGACCGTCCCTCGTACAAACAGTTACTTAGAATTCTTTGGCAGCCGTCGTGTGCACAGGATTGTCTACCAAAGAACACTAATGGAACAGTCCTTATCTCACACACAATAAAAAAAAGACATTCCTATTATAAATACAAGATAAACAAGACTTGAAAGATAGATCAAAGTATTGTGGAAGTAATCTATCTATAGCTTTACATGTTTTCTGACGCTTATATACGCAGCTAAATATCATTATAAATGAATGAAAATGCAAAAACAGATAGTGCTTTACAAAAAGTTATTTTTTTACAACCTTATTTAAGATTTGCGAGTATCAGGAATGCGTTTACAGTGATTTATATGTTATAAAATCTGGTGACAATATGCTTGTTCTTGTAATGCCAAACTCACAAAACTGACTACCACACATTCTCAAGATATGAAACCAAAAAAAAAGTATGTGGAAATAATCTTTAGCTTCCCTTCGAGAAGTCTTTATAATTATAAACTCAAACGAATGGGCCGATTTTTAGATATTAAATTAATAAAAAGATTACTTATTTTATGAATTTCCTCAAATGATGACGCTGTTTTCAAAAGTCTGTAACTCCGTCAAAACTAATTTCAAACAAATAAAAATGCAATCAAAAATAGAACACCAAACAAAGTTATAGTACACAAAATAATTTTAGCGCTGTGTTTATCCAGAACGAGTGTGTAATGATTTATATTTTATCGATTTTACACACACATCAGCTAATTTTCCCCGCCAAAACCCTCAGTAGTTTTTTACGGTGCATATGAAAATTGTATACCCGGTTTCAGAATTCCGGTCACCGAAACTAAAAGATCGCTCGGGTATAAGGCACAAACAGCCGTGTGCGATGCTTAGTTTTTCCTACGCGCAGTGCTTGTTCTGAATTCGACTACGTCTTCGCCTCTTGTCTGACATTTTCGTATGACAGCATTCTATTTGAAATAAAAATGATGCCAATAAAATATTTAATAAATCCACGTAATGCTTTTTGGTGTTTTTTTTTTTAAAGCGATAATAAAAAGACAATTTTGAAGGCAAACGTGCAAGTGGACGTCAGGTTTATAATTAGGAAAGATAAATAAACAAGTTAGTAGAAAGTAGTCTATCACACTGTACAACAAGGGCAAGACGCAGGAAGCGATAGACATCCATGATAGCCAGTTTTCAACGCGGATATAGCACATCTAATCTGACAACAGATGATTTCTGCTGCATCACTATTGGTATAGTTTGTCCTGCTGTATGCTCCTATTTACTCTGACATCAACTGATAAATTCGACTCAGAGAGATTAAGAGAAATAGAGAAAGAAACATGTGGATAAGCTGAATGCAGGGCACGAAAGGAGATTGAAGACAAAGATGGTTCAAGATGTCATAGACTTGGGAAATTTAGAGAAACGATCGCCAAGGCAAGGCCACACGTCTTACGATGATGGTAATTGTGTATCTCTTACATGCAGTGCAGTCACTGTCTGATTTATTCACACACCACAATGATACACGTGAACACCAACAGTTTTCTATCACATTAAAAAACAATTTTCATCAGCTGCTTCCACTTCACAACTGTACCTTTGCGCACCAATAGTTTTCTTTCACATAAAAAAACAACAAATGTTCATCAATTGCTTCCACTTCACAAATGTTATATATATATATTTGAGGTTTCACTGCATCAGTTTTGGAACCCACATGGCGGTTAAGTGTCCATACAAAAGGGGTAATCCCACTGTGGTGGTTTTGATGTTATTAAGTGTGGTTGCTATGTTACCTAGTGTACTGAATGAGGTCAGCTGTGAAGGTCCCTGAAAATAAAAGTTTATGTGAGTTTTACAGGATACCTTTCTGCTACCACCTATGACCTCAAACAGACTTATTCTGCTATTATGTATGTTAGCTACGTTCAATGTCTAGGGTACTGAAATGGGGTGTGCAGGTAATTAATTACACAGACACACACATATAAACACTAGGTCTAATACTAAGCTCTATGATCAAGTAAATTAACACTGTGTTGAAATTTAAAATTTACAATTTTTTTTAACTTTATTTAGTCCTGAGCCAAGTTTTCTTATGGTCAGGACGTGTGAATCAAGATGAATTTATATCAATCAAAGAGCATATAATTGAATGATCACATGAAAAAATTTGTACATAGATATATAAGTGAAATTTGTTAATATGGATACTAACTACAGAGTCTTTGGAAAACTAGTACTGGATGACGGGTCGTGGTGGTATCATCATGCCTAGTTCTTGTTATACTGTTCATTGGTTTTTTAACAGGGGTAATGGTGGTAAAGTTCTTTATTCACAGTGTTTTTTAAATTTATTTATTTATATTGATGAATCAGCAGCAGGCCAGGTCTTCAATACTTAACTGGCATGTGTCGATGTAGTCAAGATGTTCACTTGGCCCACTCCTCACAGTTGCTGAGGTAAAATGATAGGCTACTCCTCACAGTTGCTGAGGTAAAATAATAGACTTCTAGTACTCCACCGTTTGATCTCTTCAGAGCATCTGGCACTAGCACAGTGCCAGACAAAGAAACTCTGAAACCACAAAATTAGGCTATGTCATAGCATACTGCCTACTTTACCCTGTTTACTAATCATAAAACATAAATTAACAAGACAAGATCAGATCTTTCTGACCGACCCAGCACCTCTCATCCAGGCTGTCATCAAGTAGCACCAGTTTCCCATTCCTCTATGACTGCATTACATCTGAAGTATACTCATTAGTCTCTTTTTCCCTCTAATAAGGTGGGTGATATGTTCCCACTGATCTCCTGAAATAAAGATCTGTCTTCTACATTCTTGGATATGTTTTCCCATATTATTCATTCGCATCTAGGCCCTGGACTGTCGCTGGGGACCTAGAATAAGTACTCACTTGTCGTAATCATTTTTTCATGACATGGCAGTATCAATCACTCAGAATTGTTAAATAAAAAGGTTAATAATTTTTCCCTTACCACAATTCAAAAGAAAACACACAGATACGTTGTACTAGCACAAACTCAGCTGAGCTGCTGGCTATACTATGGCGTCCCACTTGAAATATTATCTATCTCTACTGGGCGTCACAGTTCTAAGCATCAACGATCTGTTGCTGTGGACAGTCTTCAACAAATGGCACTTGCCGGCTAATTTTTGTCAACAATATTACTCGTTCGTCCAATCGGAGTACTTCCCCTCTACAGTTTAAATATTTAAACCGAAATGTCTAATTTTAGTCCAGTTTCGGTCTAGTGTGAAATGTACTTCTGTCGGTCCGTCCGTCCGAACTTGGGTTTTCCCAAAATTACACTTGGTTTTGGACCAAACTACAAAAAAACTACACAAATTTTGTCTCACTTACGTATAAGATTTCTATGCTAAGTTATTTTTAGCTTCTACCCTCCTTGTCTGCCCCTTGTCCACATGTAATTTGTTTTTCTACGTTAGTCTCAAGGACGTGTCAAAAGTAACTTTTGTGAGAAGTATGCACAAATAACTGTCTGCTCGTCTGTATTGAACAATACAGTCTTTCGTCAATATCTTCCGTGTTAACTGTCCGTCTTTGTAATTAAAAGTATATTATTTCTCAGGGAAAGATGGACTATCAAACTAGATAATTTTTATTCTTCTAAACTTATTATTAAGAAAATACATAATTTTGCCCATGTTAGTCTTGAAATTTGTTTTTACTACTCGTTCACGGCGTTTGCCGCTATATTCAAATTAAAACGACTAATTACCGTAAAACGTCCAAGATACGTCTGTTTCTGACAAGAGCTAAGGTCGTTTTTCGTGTTCAATTTCTTACATTGTGTCAACTAGTGGCGTAATTTTTTTTTCTTTAAAACTACAAATTGCGTCTTCTAGGCTTTAGATTCAAACACGTGTGCAGACCGCATCATTTTTTCCTTTTATCACCGTTTCTACCCCATCTAAACGGATAGGCCGTTAGTCTTCATGTTATAAACTAGTTAGTTTTCAATGACACTAGAAAACGCTGGCGTGGGCGAAGAAGTAGCAGCGTATCTTATCCAAATTTTATCCCTACATTTCATTTTAACTGTTATCTTTATAAATGGAGGAATTTTAGCGTTGCATCACTGTAATTTCACCACACCCACAACAGGTACTGCTACAGGGGAGTGAAGCGTTAGAGATTTCACTACAATAGGTCTCATCTTTATGAGGTAGTGTGACCAGTTTCTTTCTCACTGTCTACGCCTCCCCTAGCTCGAGTTTACAACTGTGTAGACTGGAGGAAAGGTTTAGTCATGTCTGCAGAATGGGAGAAGATAGCCTCCCATACCTGCCGTCGCAGCCAAAGATCTAGCGATCCAGACCTCCAGGACGACCCAGAGTCCGCTGGAAGGACAACATAAGACAATCTCTGAAGGACAGAGGACTAGAATGGAGCCAGGCCAGAATGAAGACAGCCGATAGGATAGTATGACGCTCTCTCTCCCAAACCTCTACACCTCATGGTAGAAGAGGAACGACTAAGTAAGTAGACTGGAGCGTGAAGCCACCTGGTTTTGAGCCTACCGGTAACTGTGCCATGAGAAACAAGCGCTCGATCGACTCTGCCACGTCACGCTCCATATGTCTGTACAGTATCTATTGTTTCTGCAGTAGGCTGCACAAGTCTGTAATGATCGATCTGTTTCTCATCACGTCATTTATCAGACGGATCATCTTGCAATCGTTCTCTGGCAGGTCTGCTTGTTTTCTCGACGAAGAGAGATTTTCACAGTGCTATAAACTGCAAAAGTGTCAAGTTATATTCCACTTTCGTTCCTGGCACGTGTTGTTTACTATTAGACCAGGCCCCAATCAGAAATGTTGTTATGTTTACATCTCGAGTGCCGGGCAATAGTTTCAATCATGCGTGTTTAGGATGGAGTTTATTCAAAAAATTTCCTCATAGGAATTCTGCGTGTGATTGTAAAGGTCACGTCTTCCATATATGGCAATCGTGACATTCGAATATTCTCGTCACACTAGTCTTATCAGTGATAATCAACCTTTGCTGGCCGTTTTCCGTGTGATATCGGCGCCAAGCTACTGGTATACGAGAATGTCTACCAACCGATTGTTGGTTAAGGTTCATCATCCGCCTACTCTTAACAAGGTCAAGCGGACAAACAAACATGATAACTATTACTGAAAGGAGTGTAAGGTGATTTGAAAACACCAAATATCTGCTTTATAGCAGAGAAAGAAATGAGCCGACCACGGAAATTTCACGTAATCAGTACGCACAACAAAATGTAACTGAATACGGCCGGAGAGGACAAGAGATCGACCCAAAATTATGTGACAACCATATACTAAAAAAAAATTAAAAACCACATGTGGTAAAAATGGTTATTCTACCCACGAAAAATGCCTCATATTTATAGTTCATGAGCTAAAAACAACAATAAGTCTTCGTGGCATGGTGTTAAAACACCACGGAATGTTTATTAAATATCGCTAATCTTGTTTTAGATTAATTACACGTATTGATGTATTGGTACTCCTCCTAGTAAATAAAGAAGGGAAAATAGACGTCATTTTACAATGTCATTATTCCGACCCACTTTAGCAGCCCTAGAACTGTCCAATCTGCAAGCCGCCCATTAAAAAAAAAAAAAAAACCCTGTTTTTAATTTTCTTCTTTTAAAAGTAATGCAGTGCCTTGACGAACATGTCAGTGACTAGTGGAACTCCATAAAATGCACCGATTAGTGGCTAATGGAATCCCACACAACTCAATGTCTAGTTCACGTCTTCTCGGCAGTCTTAAGATTTCCCATAGATGAAATCGTCACTCCAAGATTATTTTTCCACTACAACTATTATTTAAAACATTTGCACATTTATGCTATCTGTTCTGCTTGACGAATCGAAATGTACCTTTGCCCGAAAAAGATACTATTTCCAATTCTGTAATATGCGTATTCTGATAGGTAATCAATAAATAGTAAATTTCTTCTCGGAGGATCCCAGGGACCACTTAAACCAGGAGTTTATACATCTTGTATAATGCTTCAGATTACAGGTAGCAAAAATGAGCAATTAATTGCTTTTAAATAAAATCGATAAAAAAATGTATATTGAACAAATAATGATAAATAAAACAAATAACATAAAAATAAAACTACAACTGTAAATAGAGCAAAACTAAGAATGCGCCACACATGGAACAAAATATTTAGCCCCGCCAAAGTTATGTAACAAAAGTATGAAATTAAATATAAAGCCACATACCTCAATCTTTCATCCAGCTTTTAGTATCAAAAAAATATTTTTATTTACAAACATGCATACATAATTAGAAATACGCATTTAACCTATATGCAATAAATGAAAACGCGAGGTAATGTCAGAAACAAATAGCGATAACTGAATATACTATCTAAATTTACAGACACTTTATGTCCTTATTATAACACATTAGGGGTTGAACAGTATATTTGTCTCGATCAATTACAAAGAATCTAATTTTATTTTCAAATGTAGCTATAGGCTTGATGCAATACTGAAAGGACGGCCACATTTTGTAGCGCTCAACGCAAGAGCGTGGAAAGAATTGGAATAAGTCAAGCCTGTATGTAATTTTCATCTCTGCCGCACAATATTCTTCCTGCAATCACATTACCAAAAGCTGTGGAAAATTAAAACTAAATATTTTACCGAATGTTAACTTCACTTCAAAGAAAAGATCGTTTTCTACCACTCTCAGTTATGCATGGAGGCATATCTGGAGTCATCCTTATATGACCACTAGCTATGCACAATGCTACAATTTATGTACGTAGAAATGAACCTATATCTCTGAGGCTAATTACAACCTCATTGACTCTTGAAAACATCCACCCACTTCCAGGGATTCCCCCCTGTGGTGAAACTTGTTGAGAACCCAGCATTGCACACTAAGCTTGGAGAAGTCACTTGATCCCCCAGGCGTAATTCTTTGGCTTTGACTTTTTATGACCGCATGCAGAAGGATCTCACTGTGGACCCAGTGATAGGCAGGGGAATCTGAGAAGTGGCTTTGTGCAGTACGTGACAATTCCTTGGGAGAGCCCAGAACCAGAGTACAGTATTTTAGCCCTGCATAGTTGGAGAGCCCCCTTGGATGGCGGGGAATGCACAGTATGCCACGCACTTTAACTCCTCGCTTGGGACCAGATGTGACGATCCTTTAAATGCAAGCCAGAGAGCCGCGCTGGTGTAATGGTTACAACGTTGCGCTGGCGATCAGGTGTTAAAGGTTCAAGCCCGGGCGTCAGCATTTGAAGGAGTGTCAACGACCGGGATTTTGACTGAATAACCTGAACGGCTCCTGAGATAAACCCTCTGTGGATGGGAATGAGCGAAGCTCCTGACCGGGTTGGAAGGAAAGTCCACAGGCTCCCCATGTTTTTGGGCCGAAGGGCTGAAAGCCCAAGTGCCGCTGGTTAAGGGAACAAAAATGCAAGCCAGGCTGAGAAACTGGAGCTCATGACTTTAACTTAACACGTTTCAGAATGGCAGAACAGCCACAGGACAAACCTAGATCTACAGTGTAGATAATTCCAAGGAGTCTTCAACTTAGTATTGGCTGCTAAAGAGCGAGAAACTCAGCAGCCTTAGTTAAACAACAACATCAACAACAATCTCTCTCAGTTCAAGAATAAAGTGAATTTTAGGAAGCTAACTTGCAGGTTTTCACTTGAAACGCGGTGAAAGTATCTTTAAAGGAACACAGCGCTTTTAAGAACAGGTGTGAGAGGGTTAGTCCGAAATGTAAAGTTAAAGGTAGTCCCTGGTGTAAAGCAATGTTTGTCTTTGCCTTCTCTTGCACATTTAGATACATATCTTACATAGATGTCATGCTACTTTCATGTATCGACAATTATTCATATTACTTGGTGTCACAGACGAACTCAGCTGGCCCCGAATCGTTGTAGCACGACCCTTTGTAACGACCCCTTCGTATAGCACCAGAGCCCCCGAATAGTTTGGTAACTCTTCATCTAACGAGAATTTATTTTCACCTGGACTCATTGCTATGAAACCGTTCCACGCAGATGGCCAACACGTTGGCTGATTAATAGGTGGACAGTTTATCTATCGGTCATTCTGGTCATCGCATTGATTTAAGGAAAGATTAAATCACGCCCACGGACATCGCCTGAGCAATGATATGAAGTTATTTTCATTAACTTGGGCAGTGGGGGCGTTGTCTACTTCAAACAGAGAGAGCGGAACAGGATCAAACAGACACGAAAGTGGTTTCAGGAACGTTGAACGGGAGAGATCAAAGCAGTAGTGGTCCCTGAAACGAACGGGGAAGTTTCTTGCCGGCATTTTCCGCACCTCCATGTTAAGCGCTAAACCGACCGCAGACGGAGCGAACGGGGGAAGATGTCGGATGCAACGAACGGGGAAACGGGAAACCAGGGGACGGCATCTCTCTTTAGTCTGTCGGTCAGATCCCCGAAAGTCTCCTGAGATTAAAAAAAGTGTCAACTTTCTCATGCCCCCTTCATCTTTAATTCCATTTTAAATATATACAGACCACTAGAAATCCAGGCTATCATTCATTTGCCAGAATTCACTAGCTATCGTAGAAATTTTGCAAGATTTCCATCTAAAATTGGTGGCTACCATTGGAGTGTTTCTTTTTCTGTGCACGAATGATCACCTTTGCGATCCCAGTATTATTAATAAATCATACAGAGAGTTTCCATACTCGGTTCTTAAACTTCCAGACAGTTTGATGAGACATTTTTTTAAATTTAATCTTGTGGCGGTCCGGTGCGGCCTAGCTGTCATAATTACATGAAAGAAAGCCTACCCAAGAACATTTAAAATATTATCATCAAATTTAAATTTCAATCTGTGAGGTACACTGGAAGATGAACAGTGTCAGTAGCAATAATTTATGTACGGCTCTAAATGTGAGAGAATACCGATTTACCTGACTGTGACCGAGCCTAGTTTTTCCTCACTGGATTAAAAACTTTACCGGTCAGTGGCTATCATCACGCACTGAAGGATTATACCATCACCTCATTTTTCACCCCTATGTCGATCTGCGTCAGTGCCATCCCATAGACTCTTTTCTTTATAATAAAACACAAGAACTCTTAGAACTTCAAGTCCGGCGATAAGCGGGAATATTTGCTCTCAGTGAAACCTCGCATTATCTGGGGCGGGACATCGAAGGACTAGACAGTTTCACATGTAAAGAGTTTAATTACTGTGTATATCATGCTATGGATTGTTTGATGCTGCAATCGGTAAGTGTGTGGTGTATATGAGTGTGGATCCTCACAGAGTGTATGAATGACAGGAGATTTATTTTTGCAGAAACCATTTGTCAACTGCCTACCGGGTAATACGTTTTTCTGTATACCCGGCATTGTTCCTTTAAGTGGGATAATTTGTTAACTCTGTTTCATCCCCCCCCCCTTTTTTTTTTCTTTGCTTAGTAAAGGGGAGACACCATTGGGATAACAGTATTTTTGTCTACCACCATAACTAATATTGTAACACCTCTTTCAGAGAAATTAACTTCATTGTTAGGTTACATTACCTATGTTCCTGATAACTATCTATCTTGGGACTGGGTTTACCTTTGTCTAATAAGCGGGAAGGGCTTAGTCGATACCAATCTTCTTTACCCCCATCCTCACCTTGTTAATTGTATTTTCTGTACTTGTGATAATTTTTATGTAACCTGTTGGATGTTGTGATTGAGTTTAATGCTAATAAACGGCATAAACATATATAGTACTGTGTTGGACTACCAAGGCCCAAATCCCTCATATTTGTTTAAGATAGTTGTATCCACGTCGTCTGTGTGTCTGAAGCACCAAATCGGTGTGAGCGCAGATGTGTGTCTGGAAAACTGGGAAATAATTGTTTGACCAGGAGAGTGGAAGAGAAGATTGAGAGCAACGATTCGTCGTAAATAAGTCTGTCTTTACTCTCCTCCAGCACTCTGTGGAGCATCATATTTACTCGCTAACCTTTTCCTATCACTGAGCCTTTCACCACCATTCTCCACTCAAACCGGACTACTATTTCTAAGACTATTTCTCTCAAAATAAATTTACGACACTTGGAATTGAAAACTATATATCCTAATTATAACCCATCAGAGGTTGAACGGGATATTTCTAATCAGCACATTAATACAATAAATGTAGATGTCTTTCGTGTTTTCAGTTCACTCTAATAACTCAGATAAAGTTTTGTTGCCTATTGAAATAGATATTAAAAGAAACCATTCTTGAATGCAGTGCTCCTACAACAAATCTATATCTTCTTGCTAGCATGACGTGCGTCAGAGCAGGATGTGAGAAAAGGCTGATTTTATTTCCGGGTGGTGCAGCATTGTCCACTCTTTCCTGTGTATTTATATTAGCGAGTCGTTCTCTCATTCTCGATTATTAACGTCAGATGTCAGTGGCAACAGCAGGGGTAAATGAGCCCTGCAAAAAAAAAAAAAAAAATTGCGGGAGTTTTTGCCAGCATCTCAAGGGATCGTTAATTTTCAGCAGGATGGTTATGCTCATGGCGGTGCAAGAGGAGACGCTGCATCAAACGCCGATTAGGAAGCGCTGAAATTTATTTATTTATGTTTCAAAAATTAATATTTTAAAGCAACATGAAAAATGAAATAGAAAATTTCAAAGTAACAAATTATTTCCTTGTATGAAACTGATGTCTTTCTTATATGTCTATGTTATTTCAACCATCACCTAAAAAAAAAAAAAAAAAAAAAAAAAAACACATTGAGCGCTCAATTGTGTGTAATTTAACATGAATAAAGAACAACAAAACCTACAATAAGATATTGAGCGACATTTGCGGAAAGTACATTGTGAACCAACTCAGTAGCATGAAATTGACTCTCATAAGAGTACATACAGTATTGCACGTGGGGGGTGGGGCCACCGAAAGACCTCGCATCACCTAAGAAAGTCCCTCGACAAAGCACGGGGGACAATCATTTGGTCATGTACGTGTATGTCTACCAGAAGCAGTCTTTGCGCAAGGTTAACTTTATGTAACGCTCACGCGAGAAAAGAACCCAGACAATCTTAAAGTATATATTCAGGACACAGGCTACCAAAGGCAACAATCTGAAAGATAACTGAACATTTACATACCAGTAAATGTTGTGTATAAACATCTGCAAGTAATAAGTCAACATTACACTCTAAATATCTACTCCAGCTTCTAAGTCTCCTAAACGTGCTGCAGATGCTGACAGTTTAAGATGTAGGCTTCAATTCTTCTCCCGTCATTGTTTTAACGGGTTTATGTTCTCGTACGTATATATTTCACATCAAATTAGTCTTATTTACAAAGTTAATATATTATTTCTAGTGACCGAGTTATTGGCTGTTTATATACCAACTAGTGTAAAAGCCCATCATAAGACGGGAATTCAATTCAAAAGCACCAATACCTAATGGCAATTTTACTTATTCAAAAGTATTTTTAAAAAACCCACTGTGCATCACCACAGTTCTATAAATATTTTTGTGCACACCGTCATTTGCGCACTTTTCTTTATCGAGTGTTACTTTTTTCGGGAGTGTACATATAAGGGAAACAATACAATTAATGTCTAACTTTCAACCAAAGTTGCATCCCTTAGCGTTAGTGGCAGAAAAGGCTGGGAATGTATATATATATTGATCATTCGATTTCATAGAGCAATCATAATTTGGTAATACACTTGGCAAACTACTTGGAGTGAGAATCGATTCCAGCATTTTGCAAACTACTCGGAGTGAGAATCGTTTCCAATGTACCTCTCATATCATTTTTGCGTTATTTTATGCCGTATTTCAATTCCTGTGATTAACTTGAGGTTTTTTTTTAAAAATCAATCCTCCATCCTAACCTCTTTAATATTTTCGTCATTATCATTTTTACATCTCTTTGCTGAGAAGTTTTGGTGTTTCGTCACGGATTTTTCCATGGAACTTTCTTTTATTTGCTAGATATTGCTAACTAGGTATCCCCTCTTGTTAACGTCTATCTACAAAGGTCCTCCGCAGAGACGGTCTTAGAGCATATGGCGCCCTAGGCGACGTTATAATTTTCCGACCCTGCACCTTTATTTTCCAAATTGTATGTCCTCCTTCGAATTTATTTGTTTATTTTTGTATAAATCGTACTAATCTTCGTAACGCCCCCAACATTTCTGCGCCCTAGGTGCCCGCATGCTTCGTTAAGTCCTAATTTTGACACTAGCCTTCTATATTTTACTTATTTGGAGGCTTTTCAATTTCTTTCTTGTTTTTTGTTTTTTAACTTTGAGCGTCTGGTTGGAGAGTTCTTACTTCTCAGAACAAAGCGGACTGATCTGAAATCACGCTACGTCACGCTCTAGCAAGGGTATCTGATACTTCTCTGAGATCTGAAAGGCACAAGTAGCGAGGAAGGGAACAGGTCAGTCCGCCTCATAAAACTAAAACTAAGTGAAGTTGCTACCGAGTATTAGAGACTTCACTACACTAGCTTCAACAGCTGGGATGACTAGTTCTCGTAATCGCTGCCTATGACTTCCCTTATCCAAAGAACAGAATCAGGTACCTATTTAGAGCTGGTTAGGATGGAACGTGACGCTACTAGGTTTGTTTCGAACCAGGAACCCAGTCACTGTGCTGCGAAAGATTATATATATATATATATATATATATATATATATATATATATATATATATATATATATATATATATATATATATATATATTATATATATATATAGCTTCCTGCTGCTCTGGTGGCTCTATGCTTCAAAAGCAGCGGAAATGAAAATGAAGGAATGATACGACGAATAATAATAATAATAATAATGATAATCCACACAACAAAGAAAATGTATAACAAAATTAGAGGATGAAACTTTGATGAGATATACATCTGTAAATTAAATACGTCAAGCCCTTCTGTTGGGGTCATTATGGGGAATAACTTACAAGACGAAATACAACCACACCAGTATATTTGCACAAGAAAACAGGAGGCTGAAACTTCGGAATCATGACCCAAGTGGGCCGGCCCCCCTTAGAGTGTAAAAAGATCCCTTCTGATGATCAGATTGCCTCCTGTTGAAAAGCTCTGTATAGGGTTTCCTATCATAGAACCTGATGAGGTCAGTGTAAGTAAGACTGACGGAACTTAGGAATCAGAGTAAACAAGAAAATAACGAATGAGTAGGAGATGCGAGAATACAACAAGCAGTTTTATATACTAATATCTGATACAACATATATAAGATACAACAAACAGCATGTGTTGACTATTATTAGATACAATAAACAGCTTATGTAGACGATTAATCTGATCGACCAAACATCATGTGTAAACTATTATCTGATCCAGCAAACAGCATGTGTAGGTTATTATCAGATACAAGAAGCAACATGGGTAGATTATTACCTGATACAACAAACAGCATGTGTAAACTATTTTCAGATACAACAAACATCATGTGAAGACTATGATCAGATACAACAAACAGTACACGCATACTATTATCAGAAACAACACACAGCATGTGTAGATTATTATCTGTTACAACAAACAGCATGAGTAAACGTTTATCTGATACAACAAACAGTATGTGTAAACTATTATCGGATGCAATAAGCAGCATGTGTTGACTACTATCATATGGTGCCATACCGGAAGGCGTAGACGACCATTTTTTAATCTCCCTTACCCCTTCTGTGATCTTGCCTGCGAGTTCTGTTTGACTTCCCCTCATGCAACGTATCTAGTGTCTATATTTTCTGTATCTTCGTCATTCCCTTCTGCTCTAAGTCTTTCCCATTGTTGTTACGTGTTTCTGTTTTTATCTTCTCAGAAAATGTCTTATAACCCTTGATTGTCTTTTCCATATTTTTGCAATGATTTATACTTTTCTCCCCACCCTCGACAAGGATGTCTTATTTAACATTTCTTTGGTGACGATAACATTTTCATCATTTTTTTTTTTTTTACGAAACCACATATCAATGGACTTCAGCAAGCTCTGCATTCGCTTATTCTCTGTCAGTGCTCCACTACTATAAACGAAATCTGGGTCAACGAAGCACAGAAGAACATTTTTCTTACTTCCGTTGACAATGATCTATTACACGGAATGTAATTCATTTTATGGATTTCAGCTATTGCTTCAGTTTTTGCACCTTGCACTGCGGTCTGCAGGTCAAATTAGTACAGGTCGCCAGAAAATTCTAGAATAAACAGTGAATGGGACGCAGAAAAGAATGAGAAGGCCGAAGACGATAAGATGGACAGAGTGAAAGAAAGGCAGATATCAGAAAGAAAGAAAGAAAGAAAGAAAGAAAGAAGGAAGGAAGGAAAAGAAATAAAATGAAAAGAAAGGACGAGTGAATGGATGAATAAATGAAAAGAAGGAAAGAAAGACAGAAGGAAAGACAGAAAAGACAGAGAAAAAAAGAAAGAAAGAAGGAAAGAATACACGAAATAATGAAAGTAATTAAGAAAGAAACAACGAAAGAAAAAAAAAGAATGAAAGACAAAAAAGAAAAGAAAGAAAGTGTACACACTTGGTAACACAACAACAGCAAAGATATAAATTCGAACATTGCAGGATTATCCAAAAAAAAGGAGCCATATTCATTTCAACATGGAAATATCGCTTCTGCACAAATAGCAGCGCCATGCGTGCGTTGATATTAGATCCCTTTGATGACACCGCCATCCTAAACTCTCTCTGGGAATTATTTCCTTCCTCTGGCCCTATACGTCGATTAATAATCATTTCCGGCACTTTCTCATATGTTTCCAACTGTTTTGCTTTAATACCGTTGTGTCTGTAATTGTGTCCCTTTTTATTCTTCGTTCAGTAAAAATGATTTCCCAGTCTGTCTTTTAGCTTCTTCTTCTTGCGATCGCATCTTTGATGATTACACCGTCAGACGAGTTCTCATGATGAATTCGACTGTTGTTTGAAGTTCCTCTTTAACTCCATATAGCTTTGAGTTTAGTGTTGAGTCATTCGGCCAGCATATCTTTCTTAACTGGTCATACAGAGGACAGTCCTGTAGAACATGCTCAGCAGTTTGTTCGTTTAATCCACATGTGCACAGTGGTGAAGCAGACAATCGTAGCTTGTGCATGTGTTTATTCAGTTTGTTATGCCCTGTCCTGAGTCGAAAAAATAGTTATCTGTCCCTGCCGGTCGAGAGTGTGATAGTCGTCTTTGGGTTGGTTCTGTTCTCTTCTGATAGTCTGGATAGCTCTCTTTTTCTCAAAGTATGTGACTTCATTATCTTCTTGTTCACATTCTCCTCCCTTTTTTGCAAGTTTATCTGCTTTTTCATTTCCGGGTACACCACAATGAGATGGTACCCACTGAAGTATGGTTCTCTTTTTGGCAGCTACCTTGTTTAGTTCATTTCTCAGATGCGGGAGTTTACCACCCTTGAGAGCTTGCAGGACAGACAGTGCATCTCTGTGAGGATGACTACCTGGTGGCAGTCAGAGTTGGTGTTATAAATCATATTTGCAGCTTGCTCTAGAGCTTGAACCTCAGCTGTATAGTTGGAACAGAATTTACCAGTGGGAATGTGCCTAGTCTCATAGTGGTTGTCAGGATATGAGATAAAGATACCGGCACCTCCATTCCTAACAGCATTAGTTGCTGATCCATCTGTATAGGCATGTATCCATGATTGATCGGGATAGCTTTCTTGGATCATACTCAATGTAGCAGTTCGTTTTTGCAGATCATTATACTCACATCCACTTGTGAGACCACTGACTGATGTATTAATTTGGAGGGCACTGCTGGCCTGCTCCCATGGTACATGTCTTTTAGCAAAACGGGTATTCTGTAGGGTACTCAGGATATGGGGTCATGAAAGAAGCTACCAGAACTGGGATGTCAGAGACTAATGCTTGAAACGTTATGTGAACATTTATTATTGGAGTTAAGCTGTTGATTAAAATACGAGGACTTGGTTTATCCACTCAATCATGTTGTGTGAGTCCGTACGTCTGTTCATCTTGAGTGAGTCCTATAACACAGACTGGAGGGTTACACAACAGCCATGTGAGGTTTGATTTATGAAAAATAAGGAATATCAGCTGAACCATAGGACCACTCAATGTTGGTAATATTATAATGATTTTGAAAAAAACAAAAAACTAACAACGGCTATCCAATGAAATTAATTTATATTTCGAGGGTACATAACCATAAACATAACTGTTTATATATATGTTATGTCGCCATTCATAAGACAAACAATACACAATTTCTGAGTGAAGGAATATCTAGAAAATATAATTGCTTCCTACTGGAAAGAGGCGAATCCGTTTCTTAAAATGTGTGTTCAATACTCAGAAGTTACATGCCCGGCAGCAATTGATTTCTTCTTCTTCTTCCTCGTTCGTCCTGAAAAGGACGATGAGCAATTGATTTGAGAACATTGCTTTCATATCCTGCCCACGTAAAGTCTAGATTTTCTATTGACATATTCTTTTCACTGGCACTGATGTTGTTTTAATAATGGTCAAGATATTTTCAATTATTGTTAAGTCACTTTTCTCAAAAACCTACAGACTTTAATAAATAGGTGCTTGCGTAGAACTGAAGGATCACTAATATGGAACTGATGACAATAACCAGACAAGTGCCAGTGGAACGAGAACTGAGAAGAAGACTCTGGTGATGGATAGGACACACACTGAGGAAACCTGTTGACAGCATCACCAGGCAATCCCTGTTCTGGAATCCTCAGTGTGACGTATAATGGAAATATAGCCTTCAGTATCTGACAGCCCTGAAATCCCGTTAACGGTCTATGATTCGCTAGCACAGCCATGACATTTACAGCCTGCGTTTACTCATTTTTAATCGACGCCTCTTTTCCCTGAGACGTAAACAAACAGAAATATTACCAACTTCCGCGACCTGCCAGTCATAACAGGGAGCGAAATCTGGTTTGTTTACCTGAGTTTCTCACGCGAGCTGATCTGTCAATCATCAGATATCAGACAAACGCACGTGGGATAACACCGGATTTTCGAAGTAGTTGCACGGGCAAAAACATTTGTCCAGTGTACTCTTTGATGTTCGTATATACAGGGGGAGACAACTCTTTGATCTCCAGAAGCGGGCAAATCTACTAGAAGTCTGTTACGCGGTTTTGTGGTGAAGTGGGATGTTATAAATATTTATAGGGGACTTAGTGTACTGACTGAGATCAGCTGTGAAGGTATATATATCTAATAAGAGTAGTGTATTATATATAACCTTACTTGCTGCCACATATGTATACCTCAGTCAGAATTATTCTGGAATAGTGTGATGACTACGTTATATGTCTAGGGTATGTGTATGATGAAGTGTAAGGTAAAGATTCAAAATCCCGGACGAGCCCCCAATATATGTGGTGAAGTGGGATGTTATAAATATTTATAGGGGACTTAGTGTACTGACTGAGATCAGCTGTGAAGGTATATATATCTAATAAGAGTAGTGTATTATATATAACCTTACTTGCTGCCACATATGTATACCTCAGTCAGAATTATTCTGGAATAGTGTGATGACTACGTTATATGTCTAGGGTATGTGTATGATGAAGTGTAAGTCATAACAACAACAGACAGATAAACAATTTAATTTATTCCACTACACTTGACAACACTGTGACACTCACATACATAAAACACTCTACAAGGATATCTTAAAGGAGACACTGATAACTTTTCAAATAACAATATGTATTCATTGCTGTTATGAATGTATATGTGTCCTGATTCAAATACAAAGGGAACCAGGAATCACAATCAATTTTAATTACAAGTTATATGTACAGAATTTATCAATATGAATATTGTAGTGACATATATTATTAAAAGTATCCTATGTGTGTTAGTTGTGTAGTAGTAATATGAGGTAATACTGGTTTTGTTTTGTTCAAGCTCTGTTGGTATTTGTCATCATGACTTCAATAGTTTGTCTTTATGGGAACTAGTATTGGAGATGTTCTCAGTTCCTGATATTAAAACAATTTACTTCCCCTCTTAAGTTTATGTACAATGTTATTTTAAGATGGGGGTACATAATGTTGAGCTCAGCTGGCCACATCAGCTTATCTTGCGTGATGGCGGCAGGAAGAGACTCCTCTGCTCGATTTCTCCCCTGGGCTCTGGAGACACCTCACTGATAGCTAAATGGACCAAGGAGTATGCTGTCCGACTCTGGATTCAGCAAAGCTCTGACCAGGTGCTGCTCAATACCATCAAGACCACGGTCCCTGAAAACAAGAAGGATGTACCTTCTACATCATAACTAATTGATACTCTAGTTCTACACTGAGCACAATACATCACAAACATTGAGTTCAGAGCGTTAGGCCAACTGTCAGCTTCATCTGAAATACTTTATACCCGTATTTAACCTCCCTAATGGTTACTACGCCTCTGCAATTCCAGCATTATTTCTGTCTAATCAATAATCTAGGTGTCAGTGTACTGTTTGGCCATTCCATGCAGTTTTACTTTCCTCCGACACCTTCTGTTCAGGCTGGAGCATTATAGGCTTTACATCATGTTTGCTACTGAACTACACATATATACAGGCATAAATTAACAATTCACATTCAATTTTCATTAAAAGATACTGAATGTTTTCAAGCTTACCACAATTCATGGAAATAAAACACAGATACGTTGACTAGCAATGAATTCTGGCACAAATACTGGCACAAATTCCCATCTGCTTATGTTCCAGGCTTTTATTTAGCAAAAATATGAGCTGGCTTCAACGCACTGTTGCTTTATCAAGCTTATTTAAACAAGTGGTTTCGAACTAACGCTCCTAGTGATTATATCAGCGAGTCTGGCCAATCGAGCCACGTTTCGACAAGTGTTTGAAAAAATGTTACCTTCCTACGTCTCCCCTAATAACCAAGGATAGCATTTATAGTCCGACTAATCGTGTTTAGCCTTACATATCATTCGCAGCCAATCAGTTCAAATGTAACTTGTGGCCCATTTCCCGTACAATGGTGGTTTAAAAAATCTACCACTGAGCGATTCTGATTTTGGGTGTTGTCTGACAGCACCATCATTTTATTTTGGCTATAACTTGTTAATTCCTAGACTATTTGCGTAACGTTTTACATATTCTTTGTCAGCAAGCCCTAAGGAACCCAAATATACAAATTTAAAAGAGCTAAGTGGCTGCGTTCAAAATATGCAATTTCTTCTACCTCCTGTTTCGAAGATGTGCTGTCTGGGTACTGTAATGTTTTCAAAAGTAAACCCATCTAATGTTATCTTTTCTAATAAGCGTTTTTCAGGATTTTAAAACCTAACTCTGGGAAGGTTAGTGTTTTTATCACTGTCCGTCCGAAAAAAAGTTAGTGCATGTGGCCTTACACGCGTGATAGTAGTAATTGTGTATCGCGTTACGCTTGTTGGGGGTGGCATTAATAGCGAGACGCGTGTTTAATTTTGCATGCGTTCCTGATTTTCAGCCCTCCCTTTCTTTCTATTTGAGTCCATCTGTTCGTTCGTTTTGGTAACGTAGTATAATTAATGTTAGGATTAATTTAGGTCATTACGCAGTGTGCCTCTCAATGTTTTTCTTAGAAATGCAATACCCGTTTTAATGTGTTATGGAAACGCTTGTATTTATGCAGTGGCTTATATTTAACGTGGAAACGTTACAATTTGCAGACGAAGCATAAAACAAAGGGGATTTCGAGTACTGTCATTGTGACAGCACTGTTCTTTTACCATTGCTCTTTTCTTTATTAGAATTTATTTGTTAGGCTTTATATTTACCTGATAATTTATATATGTGGATTAGAATATTTCACGACACCTCCCCTCTTAAAACAGACATCCCATGTCAGTCCTTTATTCTATATACACATAGATAAATGTAAGTCAACTTGACTTTACTCTGCTGTGGTGCTATCATGGTTTTATGTAGTTGGGTCCATTCAGAGTAGGCACTACTCATGAAATCTGCCTCAGACTTCTACAACCAATAATATATTTCGGTTATGTTACTGAACAGCCGCAAGTGTGAGTGCTTGTCTTAATGCTGCTTCGCAACCCGTATTCACCATTTCTCTTCTCTGAGTCTGCGCAATGACATGTCCAGAGAACATTATATTTCCCTCAAAATGTACGTTATGAGGAGATAACATATACCTGGTGATAGCAGAGTTTTCGTAGTGGATCCCATAATCTTCTTATTATCCTGTATGAAACATTCGGAATATCCTCAATCAAAGAGGCAACTCAGGGATTCATTACGTTCCTCCGAAATGTTTACATCCAACAATTTTCTCATCATTCTAGAGAAGACACTAGGCGCATTCTTCAATCCAAATGGCAATCTATTAAACTCATAGTGTCCTTCTGAGGTACTAAAAGCTAGGTATGGTCTACCCTCAGGCTTTACTGGAATCTGATAGTATCCTTTACTCAGATCCACTTTTGAGAAATATTTAGCTTTATTTAGTCTGGCAAACAGCTGATTTGTATCCGGCAATGGATCCACCTGTCCTTCTGTAATAGCATTCAGTCTCCTGTAATCTATACAGAGTCTATGTTCTCCAGAGGGCTTCCTTAAGAGTACAACACCGGAACTATACGAAGATTCACTGTGCGAAATAATTCCTTCCTTCAACAGATAGTCTATCTCTTCCTTCAAAGCTTTCTCCTTAGCAAACGGAATCGAATATGGTTTCATACAGACAGGTGTGGGGTCTATCAGTTTCATATCATATTCCAATAGGTTTGTATGCCCTGGTCGGTCTGTTAACACCTCTGCATGATTATTTAGAACCTGTTGCACTCTCTCTTTCTGAGTTTTCGTTAAATGTGTACTGATTTTCACCTGTGCTGCTGTCTCACAGGGGTGTAATGGATATTCAAATGATGAAAGTGGTTCCTTTTTCATCTCCATGGCGATGGACAAGGTCAACAAGTGTGTCTCTTCCTGATGTTCTCTTTCCAAATATTTCTTCAGGAGATTCACATGATAGATTTTTTCTTTCCCCTTCTTATCTATCTTATAATTTGTTCTAGACACCTTCTCTAGAACTGTATATGGACCCTGCCATCCAATCTGTAACTTATTCTGACTCCCGGGGAGAAGAAGCAGTACCTTCTCTCCCACAGCCAAATTTCTGTCTTTCGCCTTCCTGTTATAATAGGCAGCATGTTTCTTCCTGGCTTGTTTCAAATTTTCATTGGCAAGTTTCCAGCCAGTTTTTAAACGAGTGGTCAGCTCATTCACATATTGGTATGAAGATGTAATGTTTTCCTCTGCCTTTTCATCAGTCCACGTTCTTAACAAAGCTACATATGGACCTTTAATTTTGTGGACCTATTTGTCCATGCACCGGTATGGTCTCTTCCACTCGAAGCTCCATAGTGATGATTTTTCTTCCCAGAATTATCATGCACAAAACGACCGCTACCAATTCTTTTCTTGGGGCTTTCTCCCCACTTAAAATTCTTGATGAGAGATTTCCTCTCTACATCTTCTTCCTCCAGTTTGTTTAAGTCCGATTGAGGGATTTTCGGCTTATCCTGGGGTAAGACATCCTTTTGCACTCTCCGCATAGTGGCCATTGTAAAACAGTTAAGTGAAGCTTGTCCGTGAAAAGGGGCTTCCCATTCCATTTGGTCCATTTTTTCAAATTTATATCTCTTTTTATTATCAGGCCTAATTTTGCCCCGTGGCGTGTCCAGGTCCTGATCCATGTTCCCACTTGTGGGTGTTCCCTCATGTGCTATGCTACACCTTTCTACAAAATTCTCAATGTCCCATCTTGCTTTGGGCCAATAATAATTGTGAGCCACCTTTTGAATGATGGTACCTATCTTCTCATGGTCCCCATCTGGTTTCACATGTAGGCTCCTTATTAAGTCTGCCCTATATCTTTTAGGAAGTACCAGCTGTCCCTGACCTTTGGATCTAGCTCCAGTCTTCCTATACATCAACTTGTTTTTCATGTAAAAATCTCCCTTGCCTGGAGTTGTATGACAAGTTGACAATTTTCTGAAACAAGGCTTGAGTGTTTTATCCCCAGCCTGTGCCTTCCTCATCTCTTCTGGAGTGGTATCCAACATAATATCCTCCTCATGTCTTGAGGTCGACCTGACCTGAAGGGTTGCCATATACACAGGTTTCCTTCTGCAACGGTCAGTGTCATGATTGTCCATCTGACAATTCTTACACCACCTTTTTCCTTGGTTGAAAGATTTTCGTTCATCATATTTCCTTTCATCGAATTGTGGGAATTTATTTTTATTTTCATACCGTGGCCTATCAAACTGGTGCTTACCTTTGTTTTGATCCCTAGGATCAAATTTATTAAAGTTCTGTGGTGCCCTAAAGTTATCCACTTGTTTCTTTTTATTACCTGTTACCTCTGCTTGAGCTGCTTGATACCTTTCAGCAACATTTAACAACTCACCCAGCCTCTCTGCACCTTGTTCCATGAGAAACTTTCTCAGGTCTGGAGCCATGGACTCTCTTAATTGCTCTATAAGGACCATTTCCTTAAGATCTTGGGTTTTCCCCAGAGAAGTTCATTTCTCCAAGTATGTCTCTATTCGTGCAGAGAACTGGTGATAGGTTTCACCTGACAGTAGTTTAGCATTCCTAAATTTTTTCCTATAGAATTCTGCATTCTTTTCATATCTTAACAAAAGAGCCTGCTTTAGCATGTCATAATTTTCCTGATCACCTCTGCTCATTTTTGCAAAAACTTCATAAGCTGCCCCACGAAGTCCTTGAGATAACTTTAAGCTCCACCTTTCTCTCTCTAACCCATACGTGGTAGCTAATAGTTCATACCTATTTAGATAGCTCTCTATATCATCGTCTTTCTCAACAAAATGATCTAAATGGAAATTCATAGCTGAGGTTGAGGCTCCCTGGCTAGCAGTGGCATCAGAGGCAAAGGGACTGGCCCCATTTTCAGGAGCATGGCCCTGAAACTCAAACTCCCTAAGTCGTAACTCATGTTCCCTTTGTAATCTTTTATCTTCTGCTTCCCTTTCTGCAGCTAATTTCTTGTCTTCTCTTTCTGCAGCTAATTTCTTCTCTTCTCTTTCTGCAGCTAATTTCTTCTCTTCTCTTTCTGCAGCTAATTTCTTCTCTTCTCTTTCTGCAGCTAATTTCTTCTCTTCTCTTTCTGCAGCTAATTTCTTCTCTTCTCTTTCTGCTTCCAATTTCTTAGCCTCAGCCTCAATCTGCAACCTCTTAATTTCTTTTTCAGCCTCTAACTTTCTTTCGGCTTCAAACCTTCTTTCTTCGCGTTCAATAAATTTGTCACATTCCGTAGTGACATAGGCAACCATAACTTGCCCATCTAATCCTAACTCTTTTGCAGTCTGAACAGCAGCAGATCGAAATTTGGCCAGGTCCGCCATTGTCCATCAGGTAAATTTATACAATGTCTAACCAACAATTCAATCTCTAAATATATATCTAATGGACAACACAGGCACCGTGAGCTCAACCTTATTTAATTCCACCCAAGGATACCTTTTAATTCTTATATTCCCTGAAGTGAATTACCCCCACTATTTTTAATAGGTAAAGATTCAAAATCCCGGACGAGCCCCCCAATATATGTGGTGAAGTGGGATGTTATAAATATTTATAGGGGACTTAGTGTACTGACTGAGATCAGCTGTGAAGGTATATATATCTAATAAGAGTAGTGTATTATATATAACCTTACTTGCTGCCACATATGTATACCTCAGTCAGAATTATTCTGGAATAGTGTGATGACTACGTTATATGTCTAGGGTATGTGTATGATGAAGTGTAAGTCAAAACAACAACAGACAGATAAACAATTTAATTTATTCCACTACACTTGACAACACTGTGACACTCACATACATAAAACACTCTACAAGGATATCTTAAAGGAGTCACTGATAACTTTTCAAATAACAATATGTATTCATTGCTGTCATGAATGTATATGTGTCCTGATTCAAATACAAAGGGAACCAGGAATCACAATCAATTTTAATTACAAGTTATATGTACAGAATTTATCAATATGAATCTTGTAGTGACATATATTTTTAATAGTATCCTATGTGTGTTAGTTGTGTAGTAGTAATATGAGGTAATACTGGTTTTGTTTTGTTCAAGCTCTGTTGGTATTTGTCATCATGACTTCAATAGTTTGTCTTTATTGGAACTAGTATTGGAGATGTTCTCAGTTCCTGATATTAAAACAATTTACTTCCCCTCTTAATTGTATTTTACACTGTTATTTTAAGATGGGGGTACATAATGTTGAGCTCAGCTGGCCACATCAGCTTATCTTGCGTGATGGCGGCAGGAAAGGACTCCTCTGCTCGATTTCTCCCCTGGGCTCTGGAGACACCTCACTGATAGCTAAATGGACCAAGGAGTATGCTGTCCGACTCTGGATTCAGCAAAGCTCTGACCAGGTGCTGCTCAATAACGTCAAGACCACGGTCCCTGAAAACAAGAAGGATGTACCTTCTACTTCATAACTAATTGATACTCTAGTTCTACACTGAGCACAATACATCACAAACATTGAGTTCAGAGCGTTAGGCCAACTGTCAGCTTCATCTGAAATACTTTATACCAGTATTAACCTCCTTAATGGTTACTACGCCTCTGCAATTCCAGCATTATTTCTTTCTAATCAATAATCTAGGTGTCAGTGTACTGTTTGGCCATTCCATGCAGTTTTACTTCCCTCCGACACCTTCTGTTCAGGCTGGAGCATTATAGGCTTTACATCATGTTTGCTACTGAACTACACATATATACAGGCATAAATTAACAATTCACATTCAATTTTCATTAAAAGATACTGAATGTTTCAAGCTTACCACAATTCATGGAAATAAACACAGATACGTTGACTAGCAATGAATTCTGGCACAAATACTGGCACAAATTCCCATCTGCTTATGTTCCAGGCTTTTATTTAGCAAAAATATGAGCTGGCTTCAACGCACTGTTGCTTTATCAAGCTTATTTGAACTAGTGGTCTCGAACTAACGCTCCTAAGTGATTATATCAGCGAGTCTGGCCAATGGAGCCACGTTTCGACAAGTGTTTGAAAAAAATTTACCTTCCTACGTCTCCCCTAACAACCAAGGATAGCATTTATAGTCCGACTAATCGTGTTTAGCCTTACATATCATTCCAGCCAATCAGTTCAAATGTAACTTGTGGCCCATTTCCCGTACAATGGTGGTTTAAAAAAATCTACCACTGAGCGATTCTGATTTTGGGTGTTGTCTGACAGCACCATCATTTTATTTTGGTTATAATTTGGTAATTCCTAGACTATTTGCGTAACGTTTTACATATTCTTTGTCAGCAAGCCCTAAGGAACCCAAATATACAAATTTAAAAGAGCTAAGTGGCTGCGTTCAAAATATGCAATTTCTTCTACCTCCTGTTTCGAAGATGTGCTGTCTGGGTACTGTAATGTTTTCAAACGTAAACCCATCTAATGTTATCTTTTCTAATAAGCGTTTTTCAGGATTTTAAAACCTAACTCTGGGAAGGTTAGTGTTTTTATCACTGTCCGTCCGAAAAAAGTTAGTGCATGTGGCCTTACACGCGTGATAGTAGTAATTGTGTATCGCGTTACGCTTGTTGGGGTGGCATTAATAGCGAGACGCGTGTTTAATTTTGCATGCGTTCCTGATTTTCAGCCCTCCCTTCTTTCTATTTGAGTCCATCTGTTCGTTCGTTTTGGTAACGTAGTATAATTAATGTTAGGATTAATTTAGGTCATTACGCAGTGTGCCTCTCAATGTTTTTCTTAGAAATGCAATACCCGTTTTAATGTGTTATGGAAACGCTTGTATTTATGCAGTGGCTTATATTTAACGTGGAAACGTTACAATCTGCAGACGGAAGCATAAAACAAAGGGGATTTCGAGTACTGTCATTGTGACAGCACTGTTCTTTTACCATTTCTCTTTTCTTTATTATATGTATTTATTAGGCTTTATATTTACCTGATAATTTATATATGTGGATTAGAATATTTCACGACACCTCCCCTCTTAAAACAGACATCCCATGTCAGTCCTTTATTCTATATACACATAGATAAATGTAAGTCAACTTGACTTTACTCTGCTGTGGTGCTATCATGGTTTTATGTAGTTGGGTCCATTCAGAGTAGGCACTACTCATGAAATCTGCCTCAGACTTCTACAACCAATAATATATTTCGGTTATGTTACTGAACAGCCGCAAGTGTGAGTGCTTGTCTTAATGCTGCTTCGCAACCCGTATTCACCATTTCTCTTCTCTGAGTCTGCGCAATGACATGTCCAGAGAACATTATATTTCCCTCAAAATGTACGTTATGAGGAGATAACATATACCTGGTGATAGCAGAGTTTTCGTAGTGGATCCCGTAATCTTCTTATTATCCTGTATGAAACATTCGGAATATCCTCAATCAAAGAGGCAACTCAGGGATTCATTACGTTCCTCCGAAATGTTTACATCCAACAATTTTCTCATCATTCTAGAGAAGACACTAGGCGCATTCTTCAATCCAAATGGCAATCTATTAAACTCATAGTGTCCTTCTGAGGTACTAAAAAGCTAGGTATGGTCTAACCTCAGGCTTTACTGGAATCTGATAGTATCCTTTACTCAGATCCACTTTTGAGAAATATTTAGCTTTATTTAGTCTGGCAAACAGCTGATTTGTATCCGGCAATGGATCCACCTGTCCTTCTGTAATAGCATTCAGTCTCCTGTAATCTATACAGAGTCTATGTTCTCCAGAGGGCTTCCTTAAGAGTACAACACCGGAACTATACGAAGATTCACTGTGCGAAATAATTCCCTCCTTCAATAGATAGTCTATCTCTTCCTTCAAAGCTTTCTCCTTAGCAAATGGAATCGAATATGGTTTCATACAGACAGGTGTGGGGTCTATCAGTTTCATATCATATTCCAATGGGTTTGTATGCCCTGGTCGGTCTGTTAACACCTCTGCATGATTATTTAGAACCTGTTGCACTCTCTCTTTCTGACTTTTCGTTAAATGTGTACTGATTTTCACCTGTGCTGCTGTCTCACAGGGGTGTAATGGATATTCAAATGATGAAAGTGGTTCCTTTTTCATCTCCATGGCGATGGACAAGGTCAACAAGTGTGTCTCCTCCTGATGTTCTCTTTCCAAATATTTCTTCAGGAGATTCACATGATAGATTTTTTCTTTCCCTTTCTTATCTATCTTATAATTTGTTCTAGACACCTTCTCTAGAACTGTATATGGACCCTGCCATCCAATCTGTAACTTATTCTGACTCCCGGGGAGAAGAAGCAGTACCTTCTCTCCCACAGCCAAATTTCTGTCTTTCGCCTTCCTGTTATAATAGGCAGCATGTTTCTTCCTGGCTTGTTTCAAATTTCATTGGCAAGTTTCCAGCCAGTTTTTAAACGAGTGGTCAGCTCATTCACATATTGGTATGAAGATGTAATGTTTTCCTCTGCCTTTCATCAGTCCACGTTCTTAACAAAGCTACATATGGACCTTTAATTGTGTGGACCTATTTGTCCATGCACCGGTATGGTCTCTTCCACTCGAAGCTCCATAGTGATGATTTTTCTTCCCAGAATTATCATTCACAAAACGACCGCTACCAATTCTTTTCTTGGGGCTTTCTCCCCACTTAAAATTCTTGATGAGAGATTTCCTCTCTACATCTTCTTCCTCCAGTTTGTTTAAGTCCGATTGAGGGATTTTCGGCTTATCCTGGGGTAAGACATCCTTTTGCACTCTCCGCATAGTGGCCATTGTAAAACAGTTAAGTGAAGCTTGTCCGTGAAAAGGGGCTTCCCATTCCATTTGGTCCACTTTTTCAAATTTATATCTCTTTTTATTATCAGGCCTAATTTTGCCCCCGTGGCGTGTCCAGGTCCTGATCCATGTTCCCACTTGTGGGTGTTCCCTCATGTGCTATGCTACACCTTTCTACAAAATTCTCAATGTCCCATCTTGCTTTGGGCCAATAATAATTGTGAGCCACCTTTTGAATGATGGTACCTATCTTCTCATGGTCCCCATCTGGTTTCACATGTAGGCTCCTTATTAAGTCTGCCCTATATCTTTTAGGAAGTACAGCTGTCCCTGACCTTTGGATCTAGCTCCAGTCTTCCTATACATCAACTTGTTTTTCATGTAAAAATCTCCCTTGCCTGGAGTTGTATGACAAGTTGACAATTTTCTGAAACAAGGCTTGAGTGTTTTATCCCCAGCCTGTGCCTTCCTCATCTCTTCTGGAGTGGTATCCAACATAATATCCTCCTCATGTCTTGAGGTCGACCTGACCTGAAGGGTTGCCATATACACAGGTTTCCTTCTGCAACGGTCAGTGTCATGATTGTCCATCTGACAATTCTTACACCACCTTTTTCCTTGGTTGAAAGATTTTCTTTCATCATATCTCCTTTCATCGAATTGTGGGAATTTATTTTTATTTTCATACCGTGGCCTATCAAACTGGTGCTTACCTTTGTTTTGATCCCTAGGATCAAATTTATTAAAGTTCTGTGGTGCCCTAAAGTTATCCACTTGTTTCTTTTTATTACATGTTACCTCTGCTTGAGCTGCTTGATACCTTTCAGCAACATTTAACAACTCACCCAGCCTCTCTGCACCTTGTTCCATGAGAAACTTTCTCAGGTCTGGAGCCATGGACTCTCTTAATTGCTCTATAAGGACCATTTCCTTAAGATCTTGGGTTTTCCCCAGAGAAGTTCATTTCTCCAAGTATGTCTCTATTCGTGCAGAGAACTGGTGATAGGTTTCACCTGACAGTAGTTTAGCATTCCTAAATTTTTTCCTATAGAATTCTGCATTCTTTTCATATCTTAACAAAAGAGCCTGCTTTAGCATGTCATAATTTTCCTGATCACCTCTGCTCATTTTTGCAAAAACTTCATAAGCTGCCCCACGAAGTCCTAGAGATAACTTTAAGCTCCACCTTTCTCTCTCTAACCCATACGTGGTAGCTAATAGTTCATACCTATTTAGATAGCTCTCTATATCATCGTCTTTCTCAACAAAATGATCTAAATGAAAATTCATAGCTGAGGTTGAGGCTCCCTGGCTAGCAGTGGCATCAGAGGCAAAGGGACTGGCACCATTTTCAGGAGCATGGCCTTGAAACTCAAACTCCCTTAGTCGTAACTCATGTTCCCTGTGTAATCTTTTATCTTCTGCTTCCCTTTCTGCAGCTAATTTCCTCTCTTCCCTTTCTGCAGCTAATTTCTTCTCTTCCCTTTCTGCAGCTAATTTCTTCTCTTCCCTTTCTGCAGCTAATTTCTTCTCTTCCCTTTCTGCAGCTAATTTCTTCTCTTCTCTTTCTGCAGCTTAATTTTTCTCTTTCTCTTTCTGCTTCCAATTTCTTAGCCTCAGCCTCAATCTGCAACCTCTTAATTTCTTTTTCAGCCTCTAACTTTCTTTCGGCTTCAAACCTTCTTTCTTCGCGTTCAATAAATTTGTCACATTCCGTAGTGACATAGGCAACCATAACTTGCCCATCCAATCCTAACTCTTTTGCAGTCTGAACAGCAGCAGATCGAAACTTGGCCAGGTCCGCCATTGTCTATCAGGTAAGTTTATACAATGTCTAACCAACAATTCAATTTCTAACTATATATCTAATGGACAACACAGGCACCGTGAGCTCAACCTTATTTAATTCCACCCAAGGATACCTTTTAATTCTTATATTCCCTGAAGTGAATTACCCCAATATTTATAATAGGGAAAGATTCAAAATCCCAAGAGCAAGACCCCAATATATGTGGTGAAGTGGGATGTTATGAATATTTATAGGGGACTTAGTGTACTGACTGAGATCAGCTGTGAAGGTATCTATATCTATTAAGAGTAGTGTATTATAGATAACCTTACTTGCTACCACATATCTATATACCTCAGTCAGAATTATTCTGGAATAGTGTGATGACTACGTTATATGTCTAGGGTATGTGTATGATGAAGTGTAAGTCATAACAACAACAGACAGATAAACAATTTAATTTATTCCACTACACTTGACAACACTGTGACACTCACATACATAAAACACTCTACAAGGATATCTTAAAGGAGTCACTGATAACTTTTCAAATAACAATATGTATTCAGTGCTGTCATGAATGTATATGTGTCCTGATTCAAATACAAAGGGACCCAGGAATCACAATCAATTTTAATTACAAGTTATATGTACAGAATTTCTCAATATGAATATTGTAGTGACATATATTATTAAAAGTATCCTATGTGTGTCAGTTGTGTAGTAGTAATATGAGGTAATACTGGGTTTGTTTTGTTCAAGCTCTGTTGGTATTTGTCATCATGACTTCAATAGTTTGTCTTTATTGGAACTAGTATTGGAGATGTTCTCAGTTCCTGATATTAAAACAATTTATTCCCCTCTTAATGTTATTTTTACAATGTCATTTTAAGATGGGGGTACATAATGTTGAGCTCAGCTGGCCACATCAGCTTATCTTGCGTGATGGCGGCAGGAAAAGACTCCTCTGCTCGCTTTCTCCCCTGGGCTCTGGAGACACCTCACTGATAGCTAAATGGACCAAGGAGTATGCTGTCCGACTCTGGATTCAGCAAAGCTCTGACCAGGTGCTGCTCAATACCATCAAGACCACGGTCCCTGAAAACAAGAAGGATGTACCTTCTACTTCATAACTAATTGATACTCTAGTTCTACACTGAGCACAATACATCACAAACATTGAGTTCAGAGCGTTAGGCCAACTGTCAGCTTCATCTGAAATACTTTATACCAGTATTAACCTCCCTAATGGTTACTACGCCTCTGCAATTCCAGCATTATTTCTGTCTAATCAATAATCTAGGTGTCAGTGTACTGTTTGGCCATTCCATGCAGTTTTACTTTCCTCCGACACCTTCTGTTCAGGCTGGAGCATTATAGGCTTTACATCATGTTCGCTACTGAACTACACATATATACATCTCTAACCCACCCCCTTAAACAATTCACATCACCAAATTTTAATTAAAGATACTGACTATTTCAATAAACCCCCAATCCATTAAATAAACACATATATATTGACCCAACACATACACTAACTACACCCCCACCACAAATACAATCAATAAAACCACAAAAACACACTCATATGTTCTTCAACTGAGCGTGTACTTTATACATCTTAAACTTCAAAAACTCTAACACTATTAATTAACTCAGCTAATTCTGAAACAACCCCTTAAAATCACACGATAATTACAAAAAAAACCCAACCAACTTACACCACCCCCCAAAACATATACAATAAAATTTTTTAAACATATAAATTCCAAGCCCCATACAAATCCAAAACATTAACCTAAATAAGTCCCAAAACTAAAATCATTATTTTACAATAAATCACCACATAGCAATCCCTAATTTTTTAAATTTCAGTTCATAAAATTAAAAAAAATTACCCAAACTAATTACCAATACCACTCTAAACTAAACGATATCCCCATAGCTCTTTGTATCACCACATATTTACTAACAATGTCACACCCATCCACCAATTTTAACAAGGATACTCACTCAATTATCACAACAACCCAAATCTTCATGTATAGGTCCCTCCTAGGGGAACCTACTATAGGTAAGTTCCCTTCATCCCAATCTCACCCACAATACAATTGCAAAACCCCCAAAACATGAACTTCCCCCACCTCCCCCCCCCCTAATCTTATCCCCACAACCCCTTCCGCCCTAACCCCCCTTACCTATACTTGCAACCTAGTTTCACACCCAACCAAACGTACTCCAACTTTATCCCACAACTATGACCCCCACGCTCTAACTGTCAAACTATTAACCGTGAGACCTGATTTACACAGTTTAGAACATCTACATACAATTGTAAAATATATCTAATAACTTATAAATACATACTTTCATATCATTATAAACCACCCAAATTTACGCGTTACTACACAAAATTAATCATTTACTCTGCCAATACCACTCCAATAATTACGTGTATGTTACAATAGCAAAATCTAAACTTCGAGATTAATTACTTACTTTAAACAAGCTTAACCAAACCATGTCTTAAAACTTAATAACATGTTAGTACATAATCCGATGTACAACGCACGTCGCTTTAACCCCAAGTTATATGAACCCATTCTAAATAAACAAAGGACTCCATATTTCAATAATGACTATTACCCAGCTTCTATGGGATAGTAACCATTTTGACAATTAACTGCCCTCTATCATCGCTCTTCCCAAGTACAGGTTTCTTGCGATGATTAGACAATGTCACCATCCTGACGTTGTCATTAGTATTATAACATAAAAATACCTTCATTTTAATAGACAATTCATCTTTTTTAAACCTATAAGTAAACATAATAACATATGATAAGCTCAAACAAACCCATTACGGACAGCATCTTTCTATACAATCAATTTCACAGCTCACCCTATAATGTTAACTCTCTCCTTTACTTAACACTACTCCAAAAACGCCGTTACCACTTGTACCTTATAAAGCCCATTACATAACAATTAAATGTTGTTTCTTCCCTATTGTAGTTTGGTCTAAAACGTCTTGATAGTCGTCTTCTGATCATCGTAATAATCACGTTAGTGCATGGAGTTCGCTAAGAGGACTATGAGTCCACAACTCCAATGTTAGCAGAGTATCAAACCGATGCCCGAATGACTAACCAAACCCAGAAGCAACAAGATAAGGAGAATGAATGTGAGACTACATAGATTGCACCAACCCAAAATCTTGATTACAGTGCACTATCAGTAGGAACATGACAACTCATTTAACATTCCCATGTATCAGAACCCAACTTATCAAGCTCGAATCAAAAATTGTTAAAATAACAAAAATTGCAACTTTCCACATAGATCTCCTGAAATAGAAAATGTAAGAACGTATAATAATCGTTAAGGAGTACTTTCGGATCCACATAAACCAAAAAACAATGAATCAAGTAAAAATTAAACAATCACCTAATTACGGCCTAATTAATTTAACCAGTCGCAAGATGTGTCATTTAAATCAGCAAATATACAACAATTGTGTTAAGAAAGAAAACTTCTTTTACAATTAAAGAAAATGTAAAATAAAATGATCTTCTTTCTCACAGTATCTTTTAAACAACATCTACCATTGCGTTTCTTATGTTCGTATAAACCCAGTCCTTTCGAACATGCCGCTTGCAAAATATCCTTACTTTCTATACTTTTTATCTCCTGAAAAGAAAATAAAAGGGTGAAAGACTGGGTTAATCACAGAATCGGCATAGTTGATAATAAACATGTCAAAACCACTAAATCAGAAAAAATTTCTTTACCAATATGTAAACGTTGACAAGTAATGAAAAGGGACAAAAAATGTACAATTAACTTCACCCAGATTTACTCCAGCATGTAAAGAAGATATAGATACACCAAACTCGCACTTCAAAGACCTTATAATGTAATAAACACAAAATTTAGTCGACTTTTAGGATAGTGCCGACATTTGGGTTAAGAGCGTGAAAATGCTAGACTCTACATAAGGGTTGGGAAACAAAACGATAGTACAAATTGTGCTTAAAGAACGGCCCATTATACAATTATATGTTAAAAGAGTTATGTAGACAAAAAATAAAAACTCTGACAAAATGACTAACTCATACAACTCGACACAGAAATGCCCCATCAAATAATAGTAATATAAAAAATCCTCATTAAGTCTAAAATGATAAACAACAAACAACGAATACCGATAACTAAAAAAGCAGAATTCTCACACAAATATCTCAAAATGATTCTATGGTTCGAGTTTAACTGCGACTCCTAGAATGAATCATTACTTGAAATAAATCATTATGTGCTTTAAAAAAGATAATAAGCTTTCGTATCGAATCCACTGTGTAGTATAAGCGATGATCCCTCAACACCACCACACTACAACAACACACCCCAAATCCTAATCATGTTCATGTACATGAAAACTTAATCCTTCATCTCTCGAAGTTTTCATATTCGCAGACTAATGTAGACTGAACTCTAACGAAAATAACCCCTATTGTCAAAAAAAATTCCAGTACATATGCAACTCAAAGCTTAATCGTCGAATTTTTAAAAAACATACCCTGAAGAATTTAGCTTCCCGAACTACTTACATAAGACTTTAAAAATACTTTCATTATCCCCAAAAACACTATTACCCCCGCCGAAAAATACACAAAATACTCCGTACACCCCAAGTACCAATCAATTTCCGTTAAGGCGCGAACTAAAAAACTAAGAAGACAAACGTCCAAAATCAAAACCAATATCAAAATCTAATGACAAAATAAAAGTAATCTCCTCACTATAATGCTCAATAAAACTCACAATTAAAAATAAAAACAAAACTTTTTTAAATAATACAAATATAATAAAATGTAACCCACGAAACACTATATTCAAAATAACAAAAAATTTATTCCTCATAAAAACAACACAAGCTTCAATAATTTAAAATTTATTATACTCTTTTAAGGGATATAAAAATAACAAAATATTTATAACCAAATAAACTTTTAACTACGTCTCGTTCATGCGTTCATAATTCTGAACACAGAAGTATAGTGAGGATAGCAAAGAACACCTGAATAAATATTCCAATAGACAAAACAACTAGGTGAGTAGTGTATACAAATCATGAACTGGAATCTCCCCTTAAATTCTCTAAATATATCATAACCATACCATGTGCCCATGAATTGAGACACAAAACCTTCAAAATTCTAGTGCATGCCAATGCAGTAGTCTAGATATACTCCTGATGTAGTCGACCCTATAAATTCCAACATTAATTGTGATCTTCTTTAGCTCGTGATTTCACTCCTAAATGATAGGCTTTAATTGTAAGATTTCCTTTCATATCGAACCACCTATCTTATCTTAAACAATATCTTCAAATCGTATGTAGATATTTAGATGTGATAATGTGCGATGCAAGTGACTTCCTCATATTAACCACTTTATGATAATAATTAGTCGGACACGTTATATATGCCAGTAATCACCCAATGCAGTCTTTTGCTAAACAAACGTGAGATAACTGTGGACTAGAGGATCCCAAGCTTACATTATGAAACAGTTACTTCTTTCCACACATAACAAACCAAAAAAAAACACCCACCTAAACCAACCAACCATGAACTACCAAAATTTACTGTAGCTAATTTCGCAGCTCACGCCTTCAAAAAAACTAGTTATTATCTAATAGCCGTCAATGCATATGTCTATGTCGTGTGTCATACCATGGCATTAGTACTCACAAATTACTGCACAATGAGGACACAAAGTGTCTCCCCAGTGTGAACCTGATCTGACATTCCCTTCGTGTATATATAGTGAAAGCGTCCCGATGAAGTACTGATGATCAAAGCTTCCATATAATCACTCACTATTAAACCATAAGTTGGAGAACTGTAGCACTAGCCTTGTGGGACAGTATGGATACCTATTATTCCTCGCTCTCTTTTCTCCACCTACATATGCAACCTAGTACACGTTACACATCTAAAACCAAAAAGCTAACATCATAGAGGAAAAACCCTTCTCTTAATTAAGTGCTGGTAAACACCAATTTTGCTTATACACTGAGTTCGTGTGTAACTAAAAAGACACCCGGTATGCGTGTCATCATCATACCACCATGAGCAAACCTTTGAAAAAGCTCAATACAATAAGTTGAAATGAATCCTCCTCTTAACTCACTTGTCCACGAATCATATCAGTCAACACAGTCCAACTGGTCGGCATAAAAAAACAAACGACACCTGTCAGCACTTAGTCTCTCAAAAAACGACTACAACCTAATCTGGGTGCTTTATACCTCCCCTTGCTTTGGACATAAAAATATCGGCACATGAGTATGTGGTGTTCATGACAAAGATAGTGTCAGCTCGTACCCTTTATGCTCACAAACTCGCTTTCATACTAATGTATCCTCCAGTTGGAAATTTAAACATCTACCGACCATACCTGATGAGGACTCTACAGATCTGTTGTCCAATACCTGGCGGGGTTACAAAAAACAGCTATCCCTACCTATTTGTAGTGACACTCTAATGATCCCGTCATTAAAAAAGAATACGCATTACACACATTGTACACACTTCACCTTTCGAAATGTAGTGTCGTATAAGCGTGTCGATCCCTGACTCTTGTCCGATGAAAAGGGGCATAAACAACTTATGTCCCTACAGGTATGACGCGCTTTCCCATTGTGGTCCACATGTAATCCAAAAAATCCGTCATTTCTTAGAGCTAGCTTTATTATGCATTTCCTCAGGCACTGATTTATAGGTAAAGCCACAACTCATGTCACCCTCTCTTTACCAACTATTAATGTTATGATCTCCCTATCACATAGCAATTGATCACATGTTAGACCTCCCACCACAACTACACAGTAACTAAATAAAACCCGTAACCAACCTGATTCTAACGGGTGATTTTGTTCTACATTATCCCATTCCAACTGAGTCTACTGTCAGTACTAACTTCCCCTGGAAAAGCTCACACTTATCTATCATCAACAAAATCATCCACCAAAAAACTTGTACTTCATCTATTGAGCACGATCGTCTGCGGAGGCCAAACATCTCAATAATTGTGATAGATCGATTATCTCGCCCACCTCATCATTAGAGAATAGAGAAGGGATGAGAAACAGCCAAATAACAATGCATACTTCACACTATCAACATGTGCAATCACGTAAACATGATCCCCCCGTCCCAACCTAACCCCCCCAGCCCTCAACAATACCCTGGTTTATATCTAACATGATATGACTAAGGCTCCATAAAACTTATAACAATATCCGTCTATCCTGGCACAAAACGCTCGAGAGAGAGCGCTGCAGGGTGGTTGGGTTCAGGGTTAGTGTGGAGTCAGACTAGGGGGACGATAGCGTAGCGAGTGCTATATCGGGGGTCTGTCGGGTCAAAAGTATATGGGGTCTATCGTTCGAAATGATGTGAGGGGGGCGAGTGTCAGTGGGACACATGTGGGACTAATGGGGGGGGTATTCAGTGAGTGTACATTATTGATCTGGTGTCCCTCTCGCATAGGTGAGAGCGGTGGTCTGGGTAGTCGTTGACTCATCCCTGACTCCACGACTTCGTCGATGATTTTTTGTACGGTGACTTAACTATGTTTGCAGGCGTTCTACCTCGTATGAATGAGGATAGGTTCACTATACTGATAGACACACGGTTTGTTGGGAAGGATGGACTTGTGTTGGGTAACTCACTCATTAGGGTCACATAAAGAAAAGGGCGGTTAACAGTGCGTGATATGTGACACTAGTAGTAGTCGGCATGTGAGTGGAGATGGGAGGGGTGATATGTGTCTACTTAGTTCTAAATTGGTCACTACAAACATGTCCACAGTATCTCACTGATGTGTGGTGTGGAAACATTGTTCGCAATTGTGAAGTCTACAACAAAAACATATCGGTCTATTAGTTGTAATGTAAGTATGTAACAGAACTAGGAAGTAATCACGAAGATTGTAGTTCATGTAGTTGTGGTTGGTCTATCAACTATGTTTTTTATGATGCTCTCTAACGAGTTTTTTTTGGGTGTGTTGTGGTGTTGCAATAGTTGCGATTACTGGATTTATACTAATTTAGTCAGAGTTGTCTGTTCGTCTGAATTAATGTGATAGTATTAAGGGGACATACGTGTGACATCTATGAGAGTATTTTTGAGTGGAAGATTATGCGTCTTTGTGCCCCCACCAGTACCACGTTGTATTGTTTATGCGTATTACATGCGTGTAGCTATAGTAGCTGTATTCAAAGGATATGGTTTGTGAATAAACACCTGACTAAATATTATAACTAATGAGCTAGCACTATATCCAGACTTTGATCCTAATGTACCCTACGTTTTTGAAACTGTAATATGGATAGCTAATCACTCTCCCATAGTGCGTACATAGAGTGTATCTCACACTGTGTGATACCATCATTAATCAGACATTTGGACATGAGAGATCATGTTCAGACATGATTCATAATCTGTACCAGCTGCTACAGAGTACTCAACTTACGCAGAAGATAGCTTTTAATTATGTTGTGGCATTTTTATAATTATCTAAATTAGATAGTTTTCTTTCTTTATACGATTGGATTCTGACAGAGAGGGACAAATATTAGACTCATTTCTGATTATTTTGATTCATTTTTAATAAGTGACATTCTATATAACGAGTATTGGGACTTTGCCGTTGATAACGCTAAAAAATCCTAATCGTAGTATGTCTGATATCCTCAACTCAGTGACATAGCTTTTTGTACTGTTATTTGTTTGCCTAGTATTTGTGTTTTTTCACTAATTTATGCACGTATATCAGAAAGAACCTCGGTTATATTTGATGATTGAACTTTACATACCTATCTATCAGACCCTTGGTTTTTTTGTATGATGCACACGTATCTATGTGTGGTTAATATGTAGTGAGTTACTAACAGTTTCATATACTCCCCCCCCAGTGGTTTACATTATACTATACACGTTAATCTTGTTCAGGGGATATGTTTGACATCACTTTAGTCGGGTTCACGTGTATTAAGTTTTGGGGGTTTAGATGTTATTGTATGTATCCTGAAATGTGTATTATTGCCAGGCTACATATTTTTTAATCTGGAATTGAATATTTTTTATGTATATATAATATTTATTATAGTGAGATGGCTAAAACTGATAACGTGTGTTATATACTGAACAGATCAAACTATATGATATCTCCCCAGATCACCTCACCACTCACTCAGCCTCGCTGCAATAAGATTAGGGAGTGTTATAGTAGATGTGATAATGTCCTGTCACGATGTGTACACACCTCATAATATATACTGACTTTACTGATAAGGGCAATAAACTCTGCTCTCAGACTCTGTGTCTAGTATTCGCGCTCATGAATATAATTATGAATGCAGAGATGAATCTAACCGTGCTTATACACGCGCTCGTAGAGTCTGCCTATGCAAAACCACCTAATGTAAACACCATAACCGATCTTTGAAGATAAGGCGATATAGACAGCAAATTCTGATATATAAAAGATGAATATATGATATCGCACTACTTCATGGGTCATTATCGTGCCGTATGTATATACAGTACACCACTATATTAGAAATAATATAATATAAAAACCTGTGTGTACTACTACTTCATATTATCTAGATAGCGAAAAGAGTAATAGCAAATTACAATGTTCATTGGTTACTTAATGTGTATGTGTATCTAAGATGATTTTACTGTGCGACTCCGCTTGTATATCATGTCAATCAGAGTCGTCAGACAGTCTCTTGGTCTTGTGTTCATGCGGTCGATGTATATGCAAGTAGTAGAGATAACATATATTGACCAAATACCCCCCCACCCCACACCCCCTCCACCCCCCCCCCCCCTATATATATACTAAGTGGAGGTTTAGGATAGGTATAATGCTGGTGCGATAGTTACGGCACACTTTGTGAAATAAAGTATTCACACCTGGCAAGTATCGGTGTTTAGATGTAACGTGAGTCTATCATGATCGACGTCCTGTGCAGCCTGTACGCGGTAGCGTGTATAGAAGACTGTGTAGTTCTGACTCTGTCATGAATTCTACTGCTTCAGGCGTTTGTGGGTATTTAATGCTGAAGGTAGTCTGATGTCTGTGTGAGCCACGCTCGCTCGCGCGAAAAGGTGTGACGATTTATGGATTTTGTGTTTGTGTCGAGATAATGATCTTGCCAACAGAGGTGGATGACTCTGTTTAAGTGGTGTAGTTTTTCAGTATAACACCTGAAACAAAAAATATTACCGTATAACCCCTATATGGTCCTATCACTTTCCATTATTCCACCAAGACTTTCTCATATTTTTTTCTAATAAACTCTTTTAACACTTTCTTTATTTTACATTTTTTTAATATCTATCTTCTATCATTACACTTCTACTTTTTATATCATTTTATTTTTTACCCCTATTTAACTCCCATATATTATTTTATGTTCTACTTGAGTGTCATTGGGCGTCTGCTGGTTAGATAATTAACATAATCTCTAGTTTCTCTTTCATTTTCTTGTCTCTAACATTATGAATGAGTTGAGACTGTCGCTCTGTACCTAACTCCAACACCAGAAATTACACCTCGTAAGAACGTTCCCCTATATTGTGAGGAGTATCAGTAAACTTTATTTTTTTTTCTTTTCTATGATCCTGATTTTCCTGCTTCTATTTTTTTTGATGGGAATTCATTTTCTTGTTCTAAAAATCCATGGGCATTATTTTTTTTTTTTTTATATTTTTTTCTATAAATTCTATGTATCATTTATTTTCAAAAACTTTTTTTCTTTCATTTAGTCCTTTTCTTCTATTTCAGACTTATACTCCCTTTTTCTCTTATTTATTTTCATATTATCACAACATTACTAGTGAGAAAAACATCTTATCCTTTTTTCCAGTTTTTTTATTTCTTTCTTTTGGACATTGTCTTTTTTTTCCTTTTACTGCTTTCCACGGTACAAAGAAATAGGGATATAACTATTAGTAGTCAGATGGATGTTGGTCGAGTTTAAAATTTTGAGGAATTACAATGATAATAACAAAGAATACAAAGGAACTAACGTTCATAACAAGTGAAATGAGCAACCTTAACATTCCTACAATATTTTCAACCTTTATTGATTTTATATCCCCTAGCAGAGTCAACAATAATAAAAATAATATAATAATCAAGGGAGGATCTTGAGAGGCAGCCCATAGGGATCCAGGATAATACAATAACATCATACCTGGAAACTTATACAGCTTGACCCTACCTTTGATATCCATACACCCTTACTCTTTTCAGAGAAGGGGTATTACTTATAAGACCAGACTCTTATCTGGCACTATCCTGGTATCACCTGATCTCAACCCTCTCGCGAAACTGGTGTCTCAGTCCGGGATTTCATTTACTACCCTGGGGTTTAAAATCTGCTATTAGTAGCTCATGATCTGAATCACAGTCTGCTCCTGGGAGTGTCTTTGTAGATGATATACCTGACCTCCATCTTTGTTGTATCAAGATGTAATCTATTTGATTCCTGTTGCCATCTGGTGAGGTCCATGTATAGAACCTTCTGGGATGTTGTCTAAATAGGGTATTTGTAATGGAGAGGTTGTTTTCTAAGCATAATTCGATTAGTCTTCTCCTCTTTCGTTTCTATGTCCTATACCGAATGGACCACGCACCTTTTTCTCTTCCTCTGTTCTTTCGATGCCAACTTTCGCGTTAAAGTCGCCCATGATTATCATGATATCCCTTTTTTCCACTTTCCCTAAAGTCTCTTGTAAACTGTTGTAAAATTCCTCAATTTCATCATCATCTGCTGCAGATGTGGGTGCATAAACTTGTAAAATTGTGATGTTCCTTTTCATTCTCTTGAGTCTAATCATGAGAAGTCGATCACTAATCGGATTGTATCCAAGTAGTGCTATAGATGCTTTCTTTGTCAGGAGGAAACCAACCCCGCTCTGACCGCCCTTTTCCTTCCCTGAGTATATGAAGGTCTCTCCTGTTTGAGTTATAAAATGACCTTGTCTGGCCCATCTATGTTCAGAAATGCCCAGTCTGTCTGTTTTTGTTCTTTCCATTTCTTTACTAATCATACAAAGTTTTCCCTGATGTAGGCTTCTTACATTCCACGTGCCTATTCTTAATTTTTTCTTTAGTCCGATTTCAGGGCTTTCCGCAGTAACACAGTCAGCTTTTGGCCGTCATCACCATTACTTGTACTTGCTCTGGCATCGTTCTCTTCCCCAGTTCGCATAGTCGATCTGCCTGGCCTGGGGGCCACACCACCAGATCTTTGTGTTTCGAGATTCATCATTCTTGGCTGTCATTATTTCTTGACAATATTCATTCAGTAGTTTGCCATTGCTTTCTGAACGGTTCTGGCCGCTTACCAACTTTGGTCCCTGGTGCGCCCTGAAGCCCGATACCAGGCCGAGCCAGCTCCTGCCTTCAAAGTCGTTGTCGAATAAATCGATCATCCATCTCTTCCGCCAGCAGCTGTATGTACTAATGAGGGGGGACTCCCTTCTTCACTTTGCTCAGCGTAGTTTAGCCGGCTAGCCAAAGCCGTTGCCCGGGGGGTGGCGCTGCCGTACACAAGCAGACTCTGGGAGCCATACGTGAACTGGGCAGAAGCGGGGGAACCAAATAGGATCCAGACTATCCCAAAAGGGATGTGGCTGCCTCTTATTGTGAGGTACTATCCCTTACACACTCCTGCCCTACCCCCTATACATATACATATATACATATATACACATACATACATATATACACATACATACATATATACACATACATACATATGTGGGGAATACACATATATACACATACACACATATATACACATACACACATATATACACATACATACATATATACACATACATACATATATACACATACATACATATATACACATACATACATATACATAGATATATACACATACATACATACACACACATACATACATACATACATACATACATACATACACACACATACACACACACACATATACACACACATACATATTATATATATATATATATATATATATATATATATATATATATATATATATATATATATATATATATATATATATATATAAATGTATATATATATATATATATATATACATATATATATATACATATATATCATCATAGCTGGCAGACGCTGGAGCTGGGTTGGCCATGTCCTCAGAAGAGACCCCGATGCCATCAAAAGAACAGCTATGCTTTGGACCCCTGAAGGAAAACGAAAGAGAGGCCGACCAAAAACAACCTGGCGGAGGACTGTGGAGGCTGAGATGCGAAGAATGAACCAGAGTTTGCGCACTGTACGAAGGATGGCCGCCGACCGAGCAAAGTGGAATCAATTTGTTGTTGCCCTACAAGACGCCACTAGGCGTGATGGCCACTGACTGCTTTGACGGTCGGCGGCTAAGGATCAAAGAAGAAAGAAGAAGTAATATGTACAGTATGTATATATAGGGGGTATACATACATATATATAGTCTCAAGATGAATTTTGGTGCGTTCTCTTTCCGATCTCTCTTTCACTACTGCAGTATCAGTTACATTTTTGTGCTGATTTTATTGCGATTTTTTTCCGAGTCGCACCCTTTTCTTTCTGTTCGCTAAGTATCAGAGAGATTGTTTGTCCAAACATCTGACACCCCTTGTTCGTGATAATACATCGCGTTTGCCAGGGTGCGGCAAAGCTTTGCTAAGATTAGGCCCGGGTGCGCGACAGATAAGAGAGTAATCGTCTGTGCGACACATTCTGGACAGTCAAGCATGACATAAGCGTTACCGGTACACCTTGTTACAAAAAGATTACTTGACATGAAAGTAATAATTTGTTACATCTTACACACATTGTCGTGTGAGGTTACCGATATGTCTGTGATTTCGCCTGCCCGGCAATCGGATGTTTTCATACCATATATGTAAGAGATGACCTTTACATTACGTTCAAAATTTTCCCATGTCGAAAATATTTGGAATTTCCCCCAAACCGCATGTTTGAAATGATTGGAGCTTTTTCTTAGCCTCCATAACAAACAGAGCGGATGAGGACAGTAAATATTACCTGTCGCGTTTGAGTGTTAGGACACTGTGAGATTCAAGCTTGCCAAAGACACCAGACTTACCAGTAGTTAGACTTCAGAATTTTCATTTATCAGACCGGACACCATTTATTGAAGTATTTATCAGGACTTAAATTCAGCCCAGGAAATCTCTAACATTTTGAATAAGGAAAACCGGAATATCTGAGGAAACTGAATCACACGGAGTGAGAAAAGGAATGAAAGTTCAAATTAACGATCCCAAGTACACGTGTAATAAGGCTTCTGACAGTGCCTTTTATTCATCTGAGCAAAAAGTCTGTGAGCCAGGATTGGCGTAAGTTGTGATTTTACATTCTATATTTTATTACTAACATGAGAACTAACACATATATGTATATGGCCATGTGAATTTTAATATGTGAAAATAGCTAGCGGATGTCCTAGTTATTTGAGGCTGGCAAACTTAGCGTATAGAATGATGATTTCATGAACCACTACTGCCAAGGGCTGGTGATTGCTTTATTGCTAGTTTCGCAAAGACAACTAAAAGCATAAAGTAGTCCCAGGTTCCATATAGAACAGGGTGGAAAAGATAAAGAAATGATGTACATTCTAATTATAATACTTACAGTGTAAATGTCGATGTTAACATATGCACTTTAAAATTAATGGAAGTTTCAAACTTTTCAAATCAGTGTAAACATAAATGAAAGCTTATTCAATTTATATTATGAACACTTTTATATCAGTGTGTGGCAAAGTGACTGTTAATTTTTATTTTCAACCCGCCCGTTCTTTTTGGTTATTATATGGTTGCTTCTTTTCTCTTTAATTTTTATCCTGTTTTCGGATTTGTTGATGTTTTCATTTCTTGTCAGGGTTCTGATAATTGTAGGATCAACCCCACCAACCCGTCTCTTTTCGGGGGTAGGTGTAAACATCTACCTGAGTGAGAGCGTGGGCTAGTGAGTCATTATTGTTGATAGACGGTCAGATAAGTTTACGTCACACTGAGTACATTTTTCAGCGGGGCAGCAGGCTTCTTGGGGAATTTAGTTTCTTTGATTTCCCCCCGTTCAAGCAGGGAGAATAACTCTTCGTCGCTTGGTTAACGATTAACCAGATGTTAAGATAATGTTATGATGCTTAACGGGAAGCTCTGACGATTGGTTTCGATTTTTAATTTATGTAGCAGTCATTAGATAACGTCAAAGTGGGGTAGAAGCAGTTTTTTGGAGATAATTCTAGAAGCTGACTCATCGCGTCTGTCTTGCATCAGAATATTGGCACTATATATACAGAGCCAAATTATTAGTCGGGGCTCACAAGTCCTGGATTATTATTTCCGTGAATAGTGTCAGACATAAATTCAGTCTGCCTGGTTAGTGGATATTCTGATAAAGTTTGGGTATGTACGAAGTCTTAATAAATTAGTGGTGTAGAAATTTTAGCTAAAGGATTTTAACAAGTCAGAATAAGCTTTCTGCTGGGATTTAATTTAATATTTAGTCGGTAGTTTGCCATCAATTACCTGACTTCTGCCAGTGTATTGTAAGTTTCAGTGGTAATCATACGAAGTATAGCCAGTGTAGTTATGTGTAAAAAGTTTGGTGGTATTATTAATTAATATATCTCTATATGAATTTACGACCTACGGCTGGTGTAGTATGGTGTAATATATTAAGAGTACCAGACTATGTTATAATAACTTTGAAGTTAATAGTATATGAACGCGGGAGTTTGGTTACACTAAAGTGGCCATGGGTATTTATGTTTGTTGTCGGTGAAAAAAAAGAGTGGTGAAGGCAGTTTAGTATTATGATATGGGGTATGCAGTTGTGTGTAGATATTTGTGCTATTTTGATAACCCTCAATGGGCTGCCTTTTAAAATAAGAATAGTGCTGGGAAATTATTTAAGTAAAAGTTATTTTATCGGGATACAGCGAAGCAGCTGTAGATCTTTAGAGGGCTCAGTGTTACTAAAGTAGATTCCAAAAGCTCCTGGATTGCAAACCCCTGCTCTAAAGCCACCACAGCTATTGCTACGTTCAGCACACGTGTATTTTCAAATGTTCTTTTTCCACCTTCAGAAAGAACGTAAGTAAGAAAACAGGACTGGAGACTGCTGTAATCCAAGAACCCATGAACAATTTAGCACTTGCGTTTCTCAGTGTAGTTATGGACACTGGCAGACGTACTCTGTGTATTTAAGCCAGCAATGCGAACTGCTGGATTAAATGGCTGCTTGTTTACTGAAGGTACCAAGAAGATTGGCAGAATGCACGAAACTCTCATTACGTTGGTTTAAATACGAAACATAAAATTAATGCACGCATTCCGAATAGCTTGCAGACATGTGCTTAACCTTTCAATTAAGAGTTTTGTGGTAAACATTTTGGACTAGATTCCATTTAAGGCAGCGGAGTGTTAAGGATTGTTGAAAGGGATGCAAAGAAGGCACGCTATTTCTACAAACGTGTGTTTTATTTATTTATTTTTTGTAATGGAAGTAAAAGATGCTCTCAATATTTATGAGAAACATCCAAACACTGTCCAGTCAGAACAAACACATATTTCGAGAGAAGACTGCTACCACTCTATTTTAACAGCAACAACAACAGCAACAACTACAGCAACAACAATAACAACATGAATATCGTTATCATCAACCTTTGGCTCTCCAAGGAGCATAGGTCTTCAACAAACTCAAGCCAAGTCGTCATGTCTCGTGCTCATCTCATAGTCCTTCTCAGGACTGCCAACAAAGCGAGAATAGATGGCAACAAAAATAACACGTTTGCAAAAAAGGACAACATGATTGCAGAAGCGAAATATTGGGGAAGCTGGGAAAAGTGAACACGAACGACTCCAGACGGCTCATTCTCATAGTCCAGCCTTCTCAGGGCTAACAATGGCATACTTAAAGCGAGAACAAAGCAACAAAAATATAACACGTTATAAACAAAAAAGACCATTTTTGGGGTCTGGACAACATGATTGCAGAAAGCGAAAACGCTAGCCTCCCACAAACAACCTTGCTTGGTAATTTAAGAAAGAATTAATTACATTGAGATGCTATCAACAGGTTTACTTCAGTGTCTCTACTACCATCGCCATTATTGAGGATGCTAAACAGGTTTACTTCAGTGTCTGTACTATCCATCGCATCATTGAATGCTATCAAACAGTTTACTTCAGTGTCTCTACTATCCATCCCATCATTGAGATGCTATCAACAGGTTTACTTCAGTGTCTGTACTATCCATCGCCATCATTGAGATGCTATCAACAGGTTTACTTCAGTGTCTCTACTATCCATCGCCATCATTGAGATGCTATCAACAGGTTTACTTCAGTGTCTGTACTATCCATCGCCATCATTGAGATGCTATCAACAGGTTTACTTCAGTGTCTGTACTATCCATCGCCATCATTGAGATGCTATCAACAGGTTTACTTCAGTGTCTCTACTATCCATCGCCATCATTGAGATGCTATCAACAGGTTTACTTCAGTGTCTGTACTATCCATCGCCATCATTGAGATGCTATCAACAGGTTTACTTCAGTGTCTGTACTATCCATCGCCATCATTGAGATGCTATCAACAGGTTTACTTCAGTGTCTGTACTATCCATCGCCATCATTGAGATGCTATCAACAGGTTTACTTCAGTGTCTCTACTATCCATCGCCATCATTGAGATGCTATCAACAGGTTTACTTCAGTGTCTCTACTATCCATCGCCATCATTGAGATGCTATCAACAGGTTTACTTCAGTGTCTGTACTATCCATCGCCATCATTGAGATGCTATCAACAGGTTTACTTCAGTGTCTCTACTATCCATCGCCATCATTGAGATGCTATCAACAGGTTTACTTCAGTGTCTCTACTATCCATCGCCATCATTGAGATGCTATCAACAGGTTTAATTCAGTGTCTGTACTATCCATCGCCATCATTGAGATGCTATCAACAGGTTTACTTCAGTGTCTCTACTATCCATCGCCATCATTGAGATGCTATCAACAGGTTTACTTCAGTGTCTCTACTATCCATCGCCATCATTGAGATGCTATCAACAGGTTTACTTCAGTGTCTCTACTATCCATCGCCATCATTGAGATGCTATCAACAGGTTTACTTCAGTGTCTCTACTATCCATCGCCATCATTGAGATGCTATCAACAGGTTTACTTCAGTGTCTCTACTATCCATCGCCATCATTGAGATGCTATCAACAGGTTTACTTCAGTGTCTCTACTATCCATCGCCATCATTGAGATGCTATCAACAGGTTTACTTCAGTGTCTCTACTATCCATCGCCATCATTGAGATGCTATCAACAGGTTTACTTCAGTGTCTCTACTATCCATCGCCATCATTGAGATGCTATCAACAGGTTTACTTCAGTGTCTCTACTATCCATCGCCATCATTGAGATGCTATCAACAGGTTTACTTCAGTGTCTCTACTATCCATCGCCATCATTGAGATGCTATCAACAGGTTTACTTCAGTGTCTCTACTATCCATCGCCATCATTGAGATGCTATCAACAGGTTTACTTCAGTGTCTCTACTATCCATCGCCATCATTGAGATGCTATCAACAGGTTTACTTCAGTGTCTCTACTATCCATCGCCATCATTGAGATGCTATCAACAGGTTTACTTCAGTGTCTCTACTATCCATCGCCATCATTGAGATGCTATCAACAGGTTTACTTCAGTGTCTCTCCTATCCATCGCCATCATTGAGATGCTATCAACAGGTTTACTTCAGTGTCTCTCCTATCCATCGCCATCATTGAGATGCTATCAACAGGTTTACTTCAGTGTCTCTCCTATCCATCGCCATCATTGAGATGCTATCAACAGGTTTACTTCAGTGTCTCTACTATCCATCGCCATCATTGAGATGCTATCAACAGGTTTACTTCAGTGTCTCTACTATCCATCGCCATCATTGAGATGCTATCAACAGGTTTACTTCAGTGTCTGTACTATCCATCGCCATCATCTTTTTCTCATCTCTTGTTCCACTGGCACTTGTCTGGCTCTTATCAGCTCCATCAAGATCGTCATCATCATCACCATCATTTCCCGTTCTACTCCTTACGGAACATGGAGCCACCATTGTTGCTGGTTCTTTTGCAGTAAGCCTGAACCAAACATTCACATGCTCCTGCAGCGGTAGTTTCTGTGTCAATTTGATTTACATGATGAGGTTGCCAACCTCATGCACAACCTCATATTAGTCGCCTAGTACGACATGCCTGAGGGTGTAGTAGTTCTATTCTTTCTTTGTCTCTTCAGAGATGACCCCCCCCCCCCGGGAACAACACGTGGTTCTCTCTTAACAGCACCTGTGAAATTAAATCTAAATTTCCTTCAGACATTATAAGCAAGAAAGTTCATTGGAGTAAATCAATAAATAAATACATTCTTAGCTGTCTATATGCACTTCATGTTTGTTGAAAGCTGGAAAATATAATTTCCATTTGAAAACATCAATATTCATATTTATTGAAAGAATTAATTTTCATGTCCACTTAGATCAGCTTAATTTAGTTAACGAAAAAACGTAATGTGATGTTTTTATCTCGCTGGTTAATGTAAATCTCTGTCTTAATTGTATATCTTTGCCTGCCGAGTTAATTAGGTTATTAATTTCAAATGCTGCTCTTCGGGGTTAATGTTCGGTTTTAATGATTTCATATTACTGTTTCGCTGGTTATTGAGGAAATAATCAAAATGTTGATAGTCATAAACATAGATATCAAAGATCTGAGAATAACAAAAAACATATATTAGGAAAAAAAAAAAAAAAAGAAGCTATATGAGCTAGCAGCCAAATAGCAATGTCTCAGCATATAAAACCTGGTGTTAGGCAGGAATGTTTGCTGTGATGTGAACTGTTCAATCTGTACAGTGAATATATAATGAGATCCATAGAGGACATGCCAGGAATATCAGATGGTGCCAATAATGTAAACAACTTGAGATATGCTGATGATACAGTATTAACAGCAAAAAGTGAAAAAGAATTTACAGGAAATGATTGATATAGTAGTGACAGAAAATAAATATTAAGGTCTTTGCCTAAAGAGTAAAAAAAAAAAAAAAAAGACTTCTCCACAATACACCATCGAAGTCCATTGTTTTGAAACAATGCAGTAGAAAGAAATACATTGGTGTTACGGGCTTTCCTCTATTTGAATGGGTTAATGTTGTATTATGTTTCGTGCAATTATTTGATCATCTGTTCTGTGTTACACCCGGTATCGATTTTGATTACAACCATGGATTCGTTTGGTGATTCTTTTAAGTAGTTGCATTTAAACGTTCTTTTAATAAAAGTTCATACATATTTCAATGACCATGTTATACCGTTTCATTTCATATTACCAGTGTGCCAGAGTGTGTATTCATTTGAAGGTCAATGGTCATTTTTCATAAAACAGTCATAACTGGAACCTTGAATACGTTAATGAATAAGACCAGTTTTGACGACATAATAATTTAATAAGGATTCATTCTTCCATCATGAATCAAAAACAATACTTAATATAGTTCACATCAAAAGCACTGGATACATTATAGCGTAGAGTCTACTATTTTTACAGACATTGCATGTCCGATACTTTATCGTTATAATTAAATTTCGATTATATTTCAACCAAAACTGCTTGGCATAATTCTTGCATTTATACAGAATTAATCATTTTGCTGGGAGACTTTTTCAGGCCATAAATCGAGGATTCCTCAGCAAGAGACAGGTTGGTAAGAAAACGAAGATGGCTGTATACCGCTCCACCTATGTCCCAGTCTTAATACATTAATTTACTTTGGCATTCACACTATCATAATTTAAGTGGCTATACCACGTATTTAAAACACTTTGGATAAGTGGCCACACATTTGAAACACTGCCATTTGGCTCGAAGGCCACACAACGACTGTCGTAACTAAGTCTAACGCGCCATGCATCGTTATACGCTATCCACTTCATTTATTCATTCAGCAGAGGTGTCACATGGTGCAATCGTCCGAATCGAGCTCAAACTCAGATGCTTGCAAACTATGCAACAATCCTCAACAATTGGCATGTTAATAACGTTAGATGAACGATACATCTCAGAGGTGAACAGTAGAGTAAAAAAGGTAAAGGCTCCTGTTACACGCCCACTGAGGCATATTGGGAATATGGTGTTAGGCCCATATTTTCTTGACCATCGGCACACTAGGGGTGATGTGATCAGCATCACGCCGGCAGCCTTAACCTTCCCAGAGTTGCCCTGGTACCCAATTGGGGCTGGGTCGACCCAGGAGCCGTTTGCGGCCTAAAAAAATCCCACCTCATCTGGGGGATCGAACCATAGACCACCGAGCTAGGAAGCCAGTGCACTAACCACTATGCTACCGCGGCTCCGCGGAACAGTAGAGTAGCCCAAGCTTAATTCATTAAAATGAGTTATTTATGCAACATTTCTTTGTCAGTCCGGCGTGATGCTGACCACATCACCTCTAGTGCGCCGATGGTCAAGAAAATATGGGCCTAACAGGGCGGTGTAACGGGATCCTTATCTTTGTCAGTGCAAGTAAGAACGAGATGTCTTCAGTTGTATATAGAGCACAGAATGGCAGAAGATCGGCTACCACGACAAAAATAGGAAACTAAGAGCCGGAGATCCAGACCTCCAGGACGACACAGATTTCCCTGGGAGGACAACATTAGACAATCTCTGAAGGACAGAAGACTAGACTGGAACAAGGTCAGGAGGGAGATAGCCGATATGATAGGATACGCTCTCTCTAGCAAACCTTTACACCCCAGGGTAGAAGAGGAAGTAAGTGTTTATGGCAAATGTGAGTGAGTCATTGACAATTACTAGAAAAGCAGGAAAATCAATGGAGGCCACATAAATGGTGGTTTTGCAGAAGAATGTTAAGATTACAATGGACAGCTAAGAAGAGTCATGAGGATGTCCTGGGGTAAGTCAGAGCGGAGTACTAGCATATCACTAATATTAGAAGTAAGCTAGGTACTATTTTAGACGGAAGCAATATACTTTCTCTGAAGATGATGTGAGAAGAGGAAAGCTGGAATGCATTATGACAACAGGAAAGATTCAATGAAAACGGAAAACAGCACGACAAGAGAGATGATACTAGACAGTTTGACATCGTGGCTTGGAAAAAAAAAACCAATAACAGAATTGAGAAACAGCCACTAGAGATGTTAAGTTGTGGCGAGAAATGATCCCTTATGACAGCAGGCATGAAGTTGGAAAAAGGAGAAAAGTCTTTGCTTGTAAAAGAAAGGAATTTTTCAACTCCAAGAATAGCAAATATAACAACAACAGTATAATAACGTATAGAATACTGCTGGTTATACACAAGAAACACACTCTCACACACACACAAATGTGAAACAGTCAGTCAACTTTCAAAACTGTTAAAAAAAAAAAAACACGTAAAGGGGTGTGGTGCAGGAACTCTGAAGAAAGAAATCAATATTAAGTTTTTAAATCTTATATATATATACTTACTTACTTAGTCGTTCCCCTTCTACCGTGAGGTGTAGAGGTTTGGAAGAGAGAGCGCCAGACCATTCTATCAGCTGTCTTCTTCCTGGCCTGGTTCCATTCTAGTCCTCGGTCCTTCAAAGATTGTCTAATGTTGTCCTCCCAGCGGACTCTGGGTCGTCCTGGAGGTCTGGATCCCTGGCTCTTTGTTTCCCATGCTTGTCTTGGTAGCCGATCTTCTCCCATTCTGCAGACATGGCCAAACCATCTTAGATATATATAATAAGTAAGGAATTTCGGACTGAGGGACTACACAACCTAATTATAGACGTAATCACGTCTATAACTTTCCTATTCACCAGATTGATACCACAAGTGCACTTTACTTTGGCACACACAGGGGTTCTCAAAATACAAGCAGAGGGTTGCCCTAGCATAATAATAGTTGCCCATCGCAAGCGAAGATGACGACAGCTTCAGACTTGAGTTGTGACACATCTGTGCCGTGATCTCATGTGACTAATTAATCCTATTTTGGCCCTACAGGCCCTGCCACATACGGGGCACACATGGTTAGAGTCGATAGTAGTGTTGCTGTGCATTCTGGCCTTTCTTGCAGCACGCTTGCCTTCTGCCTTATCAGCTAAATTCTGTTCTGCAATGCGAGCACCTTGAGTAATGTTTGTCCGCCAGGCACAGCGATCCTGTGCGATAGTCTCCCAGGAGGAGACATCAATTTTGAAGCTGCTCAGTGTCTTTGAATCTTTGCCATAGCATATGAATGAGCACACTAGGACAGTGTTGTAAAATACAAGCTGAAGGTTGGCATACCCTGTGAATGATCACACTGCGGCAGAGTTGTAAAATATAGGCTGAGGGCTGTACGAGCGCATGAGCAATCAAGCCACGGCAAGGTTGTGAAATACAACCTGAGAGTTGCCCTAGAGTCTGAATGATCACACAGCTAACTACTACACGATGGTAAAATACAAGCAGAGGGTCTTGTCTTAAAGCACATGAATCATCACAAACCAACTTCGAGATTATAAAATATAAAAGTAGTTCGTTGTCCTAGTCTGAAAGCGATTATACTACGACGAAGCTGCAGAATGCAAACTGAAAGTGTAGATGATGCTCGTGAGTAATCTCACTATACAAAGTTGCAAAACACAAGTTAAACTATCACACAATAACAAAGTTGTAAAGTACCCAATAAAAGTATACATCCTACACGTGACCGCAAAGACTATGATAAAGTGGTGACACAAGGTGAGAGGGTTGTTCCTGTGTTTAAAATCTTACACTATGACAAAGAAAAGTTGGAACAGTACATCTTGAAGTGAGCGCTCCCACCATGACAAAGAAGAGTTGAAATTGTAGATCTTGCCCGTGAGCGTTCACGCCGTGGCCAAGAGAAGTTGAAATGTACATCTTGTATGTGAGCAGTTAACAATATTTTCACACATTATTTATAGAGAAAGCCACCCGCCTCTAATGTCAGCAAAACCGCTATCTCATCAGAAGTCCCTCGTTTTTCAAGCACTATTTATAGTATTTAATCTACGATATGATCTTTCAGGATTCAAATCATGAGTCAGGCGAACAATAAGATAGTTCCGACTTTTGTCTGAAAGCATTGTTCTAAGCGGAAATTGAAGAGTTTTGATAATGGGATGCCAGACCGACTTAACACCCTAGAATAACTGGTGACATAAATAATAGTCAGAAACAAAAAATGTAAACTGTGACAACTCAGCATAATAGAGGATGGAAACAAAACAGTTGTTAATGGAGACGGGATGAGAGAAAACCGAAATGAAATATCTACACTTCCACACACACACACAAAAGGCTGAAATAAATAAAAAGGATCGTGTACTTAGATGCCATTCAAATAAGTCGCCACGTCGTTAGGGCTAGGATTAAGATTATGGTTTAGAGTTAGGATTAGGATTTATAAACCTAACCCTAACCCTTACTAATGCGTCTCAGATTTCCTTTTAAGGCCGTATCGAACATTCAATCAATCAATACCCTTTAGCTCCACGAGGAGCATAGGCCTTCAACAGACACAAGCCAAATCATCCTGTCACGTGCTATCAACTCAAGGTCTTTCGAAGCCTTAATCATCATTTTCACTTCAGTCTCCAGTTCGCTTCTCCAAATGTTTTTGGGTCTACCTCCTCTGCCTTCTCTTTCCATGTGAATTCCAGAACAAGGACTACCATGTAATCCTATCAGCACGTTTCCTCATAGAAAGAGAAATCAAGCACCAGTTTGTGCTGAGTGTCACACCTCGGCCTCAAGGTCACGGCACGTGACAAGTACGACCATGATTAACAATGATTTATAACGTTCATTAAATTCTCTCAGATTTATTTTCCCCACCATGTCAGCCTCTAATTGTCTCGGGTGCTAACTGATGTACACAGGCTTAACGGGCACTACAATAGATCAACATTTAAATTGAAACAGGGTGATTTTGTTACCATACTTTTTACTAGGTGACAACTCCTGATACTAGTAGCCTCCCTTTGTGTTTTTTTTTTTGTTTTTAAATAAAATTTTACCTCTTTTTGGCGAGGCGAGTCCCGTTCAACCTAGTTGGTTATATTAGGGCACATGTCCAAATACAAAAGACTGTTTGATCTAATTTTATTATCAGACACAACTGACTATGTGAATGCGCTCATGAGATGACACCCATTAGCTGCTTTATCCTGGTGTTCCTCGTGGCGTGTTATTTTCTCTTCTGCTTGTTGTCAGAGCTTCTTTTCGCACAATCCAAGGTGGCGTCGTAGGGAGCATCGCCATTTGGTTCGATCGGCAGCTTCATCCTCCCAGATTGTTGGATTTATGTCCTTTTATGGTTCTCATGCACACATCTTTCTTTTTCCATCTGCAAGTTGTCCTTAGAAAATACCTTTGGGGTTGCGACAATCTTTCATGCGGCGGACATGGCCAAGGCAGTGTAGTTAGCGCTGTCTAAGCATTTAAAAAAAGGGGGGTTGGAGTGGCTAAGACGTATGGCGTCCGCCTCGAATTCTGGAGGTACCGGGTTCGTTTACCAGTTGATGGGTTCGTTTCCCAGTTGAGGGAACATCATTTTTGGAAATTTGTTTTTCAGAACCAGTGGTCCTAATGATGTTACACTCCCCCCCGGTCTCCTGGGTAGTGAGATCGGATGCCTAGCCTTCTCGGATAAGGGCGAAAAAATAGGAGGTCCCGTGTGCAAGTTGTGCACGTTAAAGATCCCACGGCGGTTGGAAATCGTAAAGAGTAGGCCTATCAAGCCGCTGCCCTGGCAAAATTTAAAAATTAGAAACCTACCCACCAGAAAAATATTTATAGAATGTGTGATTCCTATTTACACACATTGGGATTCTCGCTGGTGCTACGGAGTTCGTGCACTGTGTTGAGATCTTCCTTGTGTGATCTAAGGGAGGAGATCGGAGCACTGATAGAGTTGTCTGTGTGCAATGAAGTTAATCCTTAAAACCAAACCAAACCAAAACATTTTAAAAGCCAGAACTTGATAGCACCTTCACATTTGTCACGTTGCCCTTCCACAAAATACCAAGAATGTGGCGTAGACACGGTAGATGGAAGATATTTAGCCTTCTTTCTTGTTTACTCGTAGCATAGATTGTTCATGTCTCGCTGCCATATAGAAGCGTGCAGGTGACATAGGCATTATATACCGCAGCTTTGGTCTTCTCCATGTTATGGACACTCAAAGTTATGGAACTTCCCATATTACTAGTTGCCTAAATTGTAGCATTATGTAACAAACAATGAAAAAAATCCCACCATCTTTTCTGGAAAATACGGAAAAAACGCACATTGTTCCGTGAAACGTAAATAGAACACGCATTAAACGAGCATGCATGCCTTATAGTTTTTTTTTCTTGTGCATTGACTGTATAGAAGATCTGCATTCTGAGCCTGAGGAAGACCAATAGACAGGTGAGTAGAAAACATCCTACAACAACACGGGATCTGAGAGAGAAAGGATAAGAGTTAATAAAAGAACAGGGTTCGCCGTGAACAGAAATTTGAAAAGAACAACAACAAAACACAAATTGCGAACGACAAAATTATTTGCCCTGTGAAGTTCTCGAAGGTCTCCGAAGTGCTCCGAAGAGACAAAGAAGGAAATAGGAGTACTGTACCTTGAGGCATGTAGAACAAGGCGACTAATAAGAAGTCGTGCTCCGTAAGGAGCGGAAAGGAACGTGATGATGATGATACAAATATATTTAATAGCATGTGCGCAAAGGTTTTTTAAAAATAAATATGTACAAAAGGCATTATCCAATAGGTCTAAACGTCAACAAAATGAAGAGTGTATTGTAATCGCCCCTTCAGTCACAACTGACTATGGGAATGCGCCCCAGAGGTGACAGCCCTCTGCTTCTTATTTTTATATTATTCCTTTCGGCGTTTTCTCCTCTCTTCTGCTTGCCGTGAGAGTTTCTTTTCGCCCAATCTGAGGTGGCACCGCAGAGAGCATCGCCACATAATGCAATCGGCAGCTTCATCCTCCCAGGTAGCTGGATTTAAGTCCAGTTCCATCTCTTGCACACATCTTTGAACTTGAGCTGCGACCGCTCAACTGTAGTTTTTTTTTGTTTTTTTTTTACCATCTGCCAGTAGTCCGTAGAAGATATCTTTCGGGATACGACCATCTTCCATACGGCGGACATGGCTAAGCCAACGTAGTCTGCGCTGTCTAAGCAGTGTATAAATAAAAGTATATTAACGATATAATTTAAAACAGAATTATTTGAATTCATTCCAAACCTCTTCCACTACCATTGCTGAACATAGAAAGAACCTATTAATTGTGTGTAGACGAGACCTGTTCAGTATTAAATATGGTAATCTGGTTCAGACGGTTGCCTTTTTTTTTTTGAACTTGCTGATACGACATAAAATGTAGAATTGATTAAAAGAACGAAGCAAACACTAGTGGAACAAGAGTTACGGAAAAGACACTGGTTGTGGACAGAGGTGGACGAAACGGTCGGGCACACAGAAGTAGGGTCCCCACTGTCTTCTAGCGTAATCATCTGGACGAGTGGTTAGGGACCAATGGCCCTTTTTGTCAAGGGACCCAATGACCGTTATTGCTCGGTGACCCTTAACACTGTCACTGCGCCCCAGGTGGTGCATAAGGCATACACTGGAAACACCAGCTATTAATATCGCAAGACTGTTCATATTCTGCAAAATAAATAGTGGGCACACACACACGCAAATACAGTAATACATACAACACGGAGAAGACGAAGTAATAGACACAAGAATAATGAAGAACGCTGGAAATGATTTGAATAGATGGTACAACACAGGAGGACGTGACAAAAGCTTCTGCTTCTTCTTCAACGTTTGCTCTGATAAAAAAACAAAATACTAATGAACGTATATCATTTACACTAATGTCATCATCATTACACTTCCTGAAGGAATATAGGCCTTCAACAAACGTATGCCAAGCTTTTATGCCCCGTACCATTAGCTCCGATTGACAGAGTTGTTAGAGCGCTGGTCTCTCGCGGCAAAGATGCCGGGTTCGAATCACGGTACCGACACTCTCCAGTTACCCAGCTGTAAATGGGTACCTGACATTGAGTTAGGGAAGGAAAAGGCAGCGAGGAAGGGAACTGGTCACCCCACCTCTCGATTCTGAAGTCTCTAACACTTCACTCCGCTACACCAGAATATGCTATGGGAGTACTTCTACCTTCTACCATCTACCATCTACCTTCTACCATCTACCTTCTACCATCTTACCTTCTACCATCTACCATCTACCTTCTACCATCTTACCTTCTACCATCTACCTTCTTACCTTCTACCATCTACCTTCTACCATCTTACCTTCTACCATCTACCATCTACCATCTTACCTTCTACCATCTTACCTTCTACCATCTACCTTCTACCATCTTACCTTCTACCATCTACCTTCTGCCATCTTACCTTATACCATCTACCATCTACCATCTACCTTCTACCATCTACCATCTACCATCTTACCTTCTACCATCTACCTTCTACCATCTACCTTCTACCATCTACCATCTTACCTTCTACCATCTACCTTCTACCATCTACCATCTACCATCTACCATCTTACCTTCTACCATCTACCTTCTACCATCTACCATCTACCTTCTACCATCTACCATCTACCATCTACCATCTTACCTTCTACCATCTACCTTCTACCACCTACCATCTTACCTTCTACCATCTATCATCTTACCTTCTACCATCTACCTTCTACCATCTACCATCTACCATCTACCTTCTACCATTAGGCTCAAGTTCCTTCCACGTCTTCTTCATATCCTTCACGTCTGTCTCCAGTTCTCTTCTCCGTGTGTTCTTTGATCTTCCTATCCCTCTCTTATCCTGGAGATTACAGAAACAAGACTGCCTTGTAATGTTATCAACAGGTTTTCTCCATGTATGCCTCACCCATCGCTCGCGTCTTCTTCTCATCTCTTGTTGCACTGGTACTTGCCTGGTTCTTGGTCATCATTTCCACATTAGTTATCTTCTCATACCCCTTCAGTCCGTCCAGTATTTATACGAATGTATCTGCATTAAATGTGATCATTTAATTTACATTTTAAATTTGCTTCTGTAAGTATCCAGAACTCATGGTACTTCTGAGCCACGGGTTGTGTAAAACTAAATGAGTCAGAGGTGAATTATTGAATTATTGTTGCTCGACCTCTGCGCGACAAATCCAGTAATCCGGCAGTGGGTATGAACCAAACCAGGCGGGAAATCGCAATTGTAGCTAAAGAAAAAAAAATGAAAGTAGGTCTTTAAACACTGAAAGAGCGATATTCCAAACAAACATATTTGAATTTCAACGTAACAGAATACTTTTTAATCAAGCTTCAGGCGATAAATAAAGCACATGTAATTAATTAGTTTGTAATGTCTCACGGATCTTGATAATGAGACAACGGTTTTCTACAAATTCACTGATTGCAGACAAAATTATTGAGAACGGAGAGCACTCAATTAATGATTTATTTCGTCCATTGATCCTTCGACAATACGCGTGCAAGTACTTGTATTCATATACCGTGTACTCAAGTCTGTGGCTGTTACAACAGATGTGATTTGCTTAAACAGTCTTTATGACAACTTATTTTCTTCTTGTCCTTTATGTGTTTCTTAAAGAGCACGGAGACCCGAATACAATCAGTCACCATGCAAGTAGCCTGTGCTGTTAACGTGCCTTTGCAGCAGTGGTTTCTGTCGCAATCTGTTGTACGAGATTAAGTAACTCTAATACTGCATTATGAAACGCTTTACAAGGTTGTAATTATCTCGACATACTGGCAAAAAGCACAGAGTATATATGGCTATTTGGAAATTGTTCAGTTCATCTAATTCTTCTCCATCCTTTTCTTGTAGTCATGCGCTATACCATCAAACAAATGTTATGATTTTGGTCATAACTACCAACATATGTATTTTACAAAAGTTATATATGAACTAACAGATCAATCAGACCACTAGGATCTATGCTAACTGAGCCTGAGGCTGTTTATTTCTGCCATCCGATATTTTTAAAAAAAAACGAAAAAAAAACCCCCACAAACTCTAAACAGTATTACAGTTGCAATTCCTTGTCTTTCAATGAAGTAATTTGAAGCTTCAGAATAAATATATGTTGTGGACGTTATCTCATAGCTTTGAAGTAAAAGTTTCTGTCGTGGGTTGTTTCCCGTGCTTTGCAGTAGTGGTCCATTAATTACTCAAATTCAAGTAAAAGGATACGTTTTAAGAAGGTAGCAACCTTCACTCAAGATTACTCTTGGCAGATATGCAAATAGCAGGGTGGTGCTCCTATTTCATGAAGTCTAACAGGGATTTTGTAGAATGGAAAGTACAACAACTGCGTCTTCTAAGTTTGTTGTAAACTGTGTATTCTGTGAGAAATATATTTTTGACTCGTATTTAATGAGCCCCAGCTGGATGTAATTCAGCAAAGTATTAATTGTTTATCTAGCTCTGTGTATAAGTATTTTAAAAAAATGAGTCATGCGGGTGCAGACATCAAATTCACTCAAGCCCGTTATTTACTCCAACTACGGATTTATATTTACATAGATTACAAGAGATTTATTTAAGAAATAGTTGATCAACCGGGTTGAAGTGAATGAAGTTGATTTGTCAAAAAAAAAAAAAAAAAAAGTTTGTTGATTGTGTATCTTCCTCGGAAGATATTACTGTATGGTGGGGTTTAAATCTTCATCGGAAGACATTACTATATGGTGGGGTTTAAAATGTCTATATGCTCTGCCAGTACTTTGTACTTAACTGGCCAGGTGTTGACAGTACTTTCTCGCTGAATTCTGGTTCAGTCGCTGCTGACTCTCAGTGAAGCCTTGACTGTTCCTTCTCAAGTCAGAAGTCGAATTGTTTGTTGGAGCACGTTCGCTGTTGTGCAGAAGTAACTTCCAAAAAAAAAAAAAAAAAACAGGTCGCCGCTTCGAGTGTCCTCTAGACCCATCTCTTATGGATGGTGTCAGCTTTGAATACTGGTAAGTAGTAGCAGAAACTGACAGAAAGAGAAAATAGTACCGCTCTTAAGTCTTGTGTCTCCTGATATTGTGACGTACAATGGAAAAAGAGCCTACAGTAATCTGACAGTCTTTTGTGACCTCGTAGCGTTCTATGATTTGCTAGCAAAACCATGCATTTCTGCCTGTTTACTTACACAAGTTATTTTTCATCCACGCCTCTTTTCTCTGAATATAAGCAAACAAAAAAAGGAACCCGTTACACGCCCATTGAGGCATATTGGGAATATGGTGTTAGGACCATATTATCTTGACCGTCGGCACACTAGGGGTGATGTAGTCGGCATCACGCCGGCCGCCTTAACCTTCCCAGAATTGTTCTGGTACCCATTTGGGGCTTGGTCGACCCAGGAGCCGTTTGTGGCCTAAAAAATTCCCACCTCATCTGGGGATCGAACCATAGACCACTGCGCTAGGAAGCAAACAAAGTGTTTACAAACTTTCGTGACCTGCCCGTTATAACAGGTAGCGAATCAGGTTTGTTTACCTCGTCTCCTCACGCGAGCTTATCTGTCAATCATACGATACCTGACAGACCACACGTGAAAAAACACAAACCCTTTGAAGTTCGTACTCAGGGGAAGTCAGAAACCCCTGGGCTCTTTGATCTTCAGAAGCGGGCATTCGTACAGAGAAAATCTTAGAGAACCACGTTACACGTTTAAGTCTTTTGATGACGGTCGAAAGCGCCCGACGAAAGACGGGCGTAAGCTTTTATCTTGTAACTCTGTTTCTGTTCCTCGTTACACATAGTAACGTGAAAAGTAACATCATCGATATATCAGAGAAATATAATGATATATAAACTGTGTTTTCTTAAACCTGCTATCAGTTGTCACTCATAATTTTAGGATAGTCTAAGCACGCAGTTCTAGAACCATTATTGTGAAAATGTGTTATTAGCATTCGTGGGGATTTTTCATTCGAATTCTGGTAATAGAAATTAGTGCTTACGTGTTTAAAAGTGTTAGCTTTTACCATTATAATTCACTTAGATTTTGTAGCTGTTAAAAGCAGTGAAATAAAATAACGCGTAGCTATTTCATACCAGATGTTCAGTTATAATGTTAATTTTCACCACACGCTTTCTAGCACAAGAAGAGACGGTTTTAGCTGACTGATTTATATGCTAGGCGCGACTGATAGTGACAGAAAAGAATCACGCTTTATTTCATTGTGCGTATTTATTATAAGTGCCTATTATTTAATATCATACCACTGAACTGTCAGACGCCGACCAAGTTAATAGCTACTTAACGACCGGCGATAGTTTGTGGTAATTGACATTGTACGCTGATCGTTAACCGCGAGCAGGGGGAGTTGCATAACTCAATCCAACCTACACTCGCTAAACGATGTGCGATAGGGTAAGCTAAAGACACCTGTGCCTTTTAAATTTAATCAGGACTGTCAGAGTGGATAAGAGATCGTCTTGTCCCCGTTTGTGTGCATATATATAACTATATAGAATAGTAGCATTTTTCCATACATGTTTTCTTATATTCCTTTAGCAGACCTGATCAAGAGCGTCCAGCGGTTTTTTCTTTTACATTGGTTAATGTTGTCGCTTTTTCTTTGCTTGTGCGTCACCAATTTCATTTGTGATCAAGTATTTGCCAACGATACACGAGAAACATTTTAACTTACAAGTTTAACTAGACTTACCAAACCCAGCAATATTGTTTTTCAATTTTTATCAGCCCACTGGGGTGTGCAAAAATAACATTTATTCCTGACTTCTGACAGTCGTATTCAAGCGAGACATCCAGAAATCTACGCTCTTTTAGAATCGGAGCTCTAACACAGAGTTGTTCAATAGGATTATCATCATAATCATTTGTAACATTTTTTTAGGAACCAGATGTTTCCCAATACTGGAAGTATTTTCCTCTTTTAGCTGTGAACCCCAAGATCACGTTCTTACATCAACTATTGGCAGTGACATTTTGGGGAAAAACCAATTTGGTTTTGTTAGAAAGTGGACCTGACATTACATGTATTTCAGGGAAAATTGTATTTCCAAGGGATATCACAAAGAGTAGGTAAGAGTGATTGAATGGCTGCTGTATGAAAGAAAGAGTGAATATTTTTTTTGTTACATGGAATTAACCAACATTGGATTTGCATAAAATTGTTTACGTTACTGGGTAGCATATATTAGGAACTTGTTTACTTTACTGTCTACTCTGTAACATAGTGCACACCTTCGACCTTTGGGTTATTACCTTTTTGGCTTTTTTCTCCATAATGGGAGGGCGCATTTATTCTGCTATTTCATATGTATGTAAATCTGATTTTTATTTGATCTTTCTTTAGATATTGGTGTTGTCAAGTTAAATGATAATAAACAACAAAGAAACTTACCTTTGTGTGTTGGTCAGACCCTTACCCAAGTAACCGTAGTTTTTCACGTTTGTGTGTCTTGTTGTCACATAGCTGTGTTTGTGTGTAATTAAACTTATATTTATATGTATGGGGAGGGCAAGGTTGTCTGGTACTAAATTATAGTCGTATAGATCCTGAGACATATTTTTCCCTTAAGCTACCACCCGTGAAATCTATTTCTCACACCTTTTCTCGCGTACCCATCACCATCCACTCTACTCAGACGGGGCAAAAATAACTCACAACCTATCTGTACGACAGATATAAACATCAGGCGACCTTCGCTTTTCTCCACCATTTCATCCTCCTCTGAATTTTACGTGATACCCATGAGCATACAATCTCAGATCTTCGAGTCAGATGAAAGTGGGTTCGGAGAGCAGAAGAAGACAAATGCGTCACTTTCAGGTATATATACGCAACAAATCTGAAATAAAATTGTTGACATATTATATATATATATATATATATATATATATATATATATATATATATATATATATATATATATATATATATAATGATATCATCATCTTCTTTCTGTTCCGTATGGGGCCTTGGCTACCTCTGCTATTGATTCTTGTGAGGAAACCAGCATGAAGCAGTCACCAGCTCTTGCAGTAGTGGTTTATGTGGAAAGTTGTGTACATGAAAAGGTTGCCAGCCGCATACACAACTGCACATCCATAAGCATTTCTTACATGTTAAATGCACATATAAAATAAGAAAATGGATATGTTACAACTGACACCAATATGAGTGGGTTATTATATCCAGACTCTGATGCAAATAAATGTCTGAAAGGGTCCTAGAACTGTGAAGGTGCAGTCTTTCCCCCGCGAGCTAATAATAATTGCTATATTACTTCTAGCTTTTAACACAAGGGCAGATTTATAGGGTAGGAATTAAAAGCTATATAGACGTTTGGCACTGTTTGTTTCACCGAAAAAGTAACTGAAGCTTCTATCACTCCCTAGCAAATCTTCTCTATCTCTTAATCCTGGCGTCTGGCGAGCAAGGAATCTGAGTGGGGAATCTTCAAGCACTCATATCTTATAGTAAGAAACGCACTTACGTGAAATTTAGCTTGTATATTTTAGTTAAAGCCAGTCACCGTTCTAGGCTAGTTCATTTTCAATTAAAAACTAATCGCAAGGTAGGGCAACGTATTTCTAGTAAAATTTCCCCCTACCAATAATCATAATTGCCCAATGGGCTGATCACCCGTTGGCTTGTCACACCGATTACGGAAACAACGGCAGATGGATCTATTTGTTGTTGCCCTAAAGACGCCGCTAGGCGTGATGGGAAACTACAACAGAGAAAATCAATCTGCTGTTGCCCTTAAGACGCCACAAGGCGTGATGGCCTCTGACTGCTTGGTCGGTCTCTGGCTAAGGACGGAAGAAGAAGAAAGAATAATCATAATTATTGGCATAACCATATAAGGTAGTGCAAGTAACTGCTATTGACATCACTAGAAACCATTATTTCATATCGCCTGTCCTAATAGTTTAAGATTGTTAAGAGACCTTGCCGGCATTCATTACGTGATATGTGTCGTGATTTTAGTCTGTCTCACAACACGGTTTCCTAATCTGACCATTCCGCACGCCATATGTAGAGAACTCTTTGATACAATAGCCAATGAAAACGCACCCTTATTATTGTGTGTTAGGAAACGTACTATGCTTAAACCTAGAGGCCTATTCTGTGTAACCGATGGGACAAGGATTTTTAATTATAAAAAGAATAAAGAAGTATCACCGGAAAGGATTATATAATTCAACAACGGGAATGTTACTTCAGAGGTAGGTGTAAAAACTTTCGCGAATAGTATTCTAGTAAAATAGAAATATCGAGTGAAAGAGCTTCGTTACATCAGGATTAGTCCCAACTTAGCTAGTTAAAGCATGCATACATTAAAATGCATTTTGCAAACTAACTAATTATTAGATAGATTAATACAGAATAATTCACAGAATAGTTCCAACTTTAAATGACCAAAATCGTTCCATAAATAAGGAAGATAATTGAAAAGTAACACCTCTTTTTACCCATGCCATTTAGAGGGAGGAAGGCGTAGTATATAAGAACTTGCCATTGGCAACTGTAGCGCAGACATTAGATCCATTAACAGCTTGTAAGTTTTACCTGAAGGGTAAGAATGTCATATACTTTATATATATATGTATAGACATTATATATTATACAGCTATATATGTTTATATATAAGAATGATATATATATTTTTTTTTTGGTGCTCTGATTAATTCAGTGATGTGTTAGGAAGTGCATAGCGTGTGTTAGGATATTACAGGACGAATGTGCTGTCGGCTGAAACGCAAGCATGTGTTGACTTTCAGAGACGATAGCCAGCATTGTGAAAAGTGTAGAATAATTAAGAATGATGGCAAAAATACGACTGTAAGTTTGATAATGTATTTGAAAGAGTATTTCTTAAAAGGAATGACATTTATCAGGAACCTAAGGAAGGACTGACAGGAATTGTTTTAATGAATCGATCAAGATATTACTTAGTACTTTTATACTATACCAAATCATTGTATGGAAGCAGATCATGGACAAAGGAATATAACTTAGGACTTATAAGGAAAATGTAGTTACAGTGAACTGGCTGTGATTGGTGGTGAGGTAAATTGTCCTCTGCATATGTTAGCACAATGTCTGACACTGTTTGTTATGTCCATTGTATGTAAGGACAGAATAGTGCTGGACCATACAGGGGTTGTGGTTATTTGTATTCTAGGTTTTATCCTGCAAACTACTGGAAGCATTTTCAACAAACTCTCTTGGACTCTGAGGTGCAAGTGCTCGTGAAGTCATTGTAGCCAGCCACCCCCTGTTCCACTGCCTGAAATTTCACAGACGTGTTAGTCTATGGCGGGAGGAGGTTGAATTCGTCACCCACGAGATAAGTTGCAATTTATAGCCTCTGGTCAGCCTATTCAGCATATACAAATATAAAATAACATATAAAGAAATAAGAAAAAACACAGTTAAGGATGATTTCTTATGGACAGAATGTATCTATTACTACCTTCACAGTTCAACTTAGTGACAATATATAGTGAATTATAATAATTAATCAGTGTAAAGAAAAATAGAACTTTCGAGACAGTATTCTGTTTGATAATTAAAGTTTCTATTTTATTTTATGCTGTAAATATCTTTGAATTTCTTTAAATTACATAACCGAAAAGAGAACCGGTATAGGTTAAATAAAATTGTAAATATGAACTATCAGACTTGCTAACATTATTTACATTGAGTTACAAGTTTTGTTTGATACATATTATAGTTATAGAGATAGATCATAAATTAATACCCCAGCAAAATTAGCCAACATCATCAAATAATAATACATAATATCTTAAGCGGATCTTGAAAGGAAGCAAATAGACTTTCAGGACATTCACTCTCATCACACCTGGAAGTTTATACAGCTGATCCTAACCTTTGATGTCAATACACCCTTATTCTGTTTCAGAAAAGGGGGTATTTCTTGTAAGACCAGTCTCTTACCTGGCACTATCCTGGTATCACCTGATACATCTTTTTGTCCAGGATAACCTTATTCTTTACTATAACGAAACCCTTTCGTGACAATATGTACGGTGCCCAGACTGTTAAAATCAAGATACATTTGGACGTTGCATTTTTCTGCAAGTCATGCCCGCCCGAGTAGACATTCGTTATCTTAAAAGCACTATTCCTTGCTAATCCGACCACGTTTTTGTTATTCGCATCCCAGACGACTGAATCAATCAGCTCGCTTCTATCAACAGTCCATCCGTCTAAACAATAAGCCAGCGACAAACGGTAAACCAATGTAGATTTAATCGTCTTGTCCTACCTGACTATTCGTTGACTGTCCACAATCAAAGGATAATATGTCATGTGCCGTCACGCCTAAAACGTGTGGGTGTTGTCGGGGAGTGCGTCCCCCCCTCCCCCCACAGGATACGATAACTATCAGTAAATTGAGGCGAAAAGCAAAATAAAGACCGGTGAATACTGACATAGAGCAGTGAGGCATAGCTGTCACAGAAAAAAAAACTAACGAATTTAATTAACACTGTAGTCACAGTTTCTTCAAAATCTTCTCTGTCATTTTTAGGAGAGCGGAGAGGGACGAACCAAACACGCTTTTTTCAATTCAGTCGAGTATCTCATAAGCTGATTAGGTTAACATGTTTATTAACTATTTTTGTGGCATGCCCTGCTGATAATGGCACGCAGTGAAGATCATGTCAAGTTCTTAAAAAAAAAACCCAAAAAGTTAGAAATAATTAATGGCTTCCTTGCGGCAGATTTCGGTACATTACCCAACCTGATTTAACGAGTAGGAAGATCATCCATCATAGGTAAACTCCTTCAAGGGATGTTCCATGTATTCTGGCTTGCAAACAGAAGAATGATCTAGACATGTTAAGAAGATAAGCAAATGATACATTTTTAACGGGCTTAAGATTGAAATGGAGAGCTATTCTCATTTGTTATCGGCGTTAGGGAGAAAATATCTAAATATAATGGAGTCCCCAGTATAAACACATCTCAGAATAACTGCAAGGACGTTAACAAATGATATCTTCGGGTATTAGTTGTGTAACATATTGATTTATGAAATGTGCACAAGCAACATATTCGATCTGACCTTTACCTAGCTTTACGTATTTTCCCATTTGACTTTAGTATGCAGACTTTCTGGCAACCGGAAAATTTGTGCTTGGAAAACGCACAGGACGTGCACTAATACCCAATGAAAACTGTTAAGCTTTATAATATTCATTTATGCATTAATTCATTACCTTTAGTTCCACATGGAGCATTGACCTTCTATAAAACCTATGCCATGTCCTCCTGTCACGTGCCATCAGCTCAAGGTCTTTTCATGTCTACCTCGTCATTTTCATTTCTGTCTTCAGTTCTCTTCTCCAGTTCTCTTCTCCAATGTGTTTTTTGGCCTATCTCTGCTTATCTTACACTGGGATTTTCAGAACAAAGACTGATTTGTAATGCTATAACAAGTTTAATGTATACTATATTTAGGACTGTATAGACGACCTGTATAAGCATTCTTGAGCGACATTTTAAACGTACTGGTTGGTTACATCATTGAAGCTTGTTCAGCGATGGATTCACATTGAAGCTGCATCAAAGTTACGAAATATAACAATGCGTTTTTCTTGTGACAGAATTTGTCAGGCGTACTTAAATTCTTTTTATCTCTGACCAAACTGGGACAACATACACGCAACTCAGGAGCGACTACGTCAAATTCTCTAGTGCACAAAAAAAAAAAAAAAAAAAAAAGCTCAAAAATGCTGGGTCGATAAAGCCTACTTTAGGATAGTAATAGAATAATATAAAAGGAAACCTGATGTGAAGATCTAGAGAGAACAAAAATGTTTATTAGATCACAAGTTTTTTTTTTTACAAGAAAACATCGAAAAAAAAAATTAAGCATGTTTATCATTGTCTTCATAATTGAAAAAACAAAATGATATCCGAAGATAGGGAGGATGACGTAATGGAGTGTTGTTTTTAATTTTTTTTAAAAAGGTAATGCATTTTACTAGAACAAATTACAAATAAAATTGCCTAAGTATGTCTACTTTTGTGTCTAGTTGGAAGCCATTTTTGTTTTAAAAATTCATCGCACGATCTCTGATAAGAAACCTTTAAGGGGTGTACTCATTTTGATTTATTTTCTTATGTTTCTCACTTAGTTCTCGCTTTCTGTCCTTTCACTGACGAAGGCTTTGTGGCAGCGACGTAGGCAATTTTCTTTGTCTTTAGCCCTAGTATGACACGTTAATTTGTACTTTAAAAAAAACAACCAAACAAACAAACAAACAAAAAACTAGGACTGGGATTAATTAACAGAATAATTCGTTAGAAAATTTTAATCCATTAATTGATAACACATATTTTAATCCATTATTCCCTTTTGAGCTATTTTTATTTATTTATTTTACTTAAATGTGAGAGCATTTACTATGTTTGAAGTTTGTGATATATAATTTAGCCAGTATTGTCAATAATAATAAATTATTTGGTTGTAACATTTCACTATTTTCACTATATTGTCAGGACAACGTAGCCTTATAACAAGTAAAGTAAATAAAGTACTTGATGATTTAAAAAAAAGAACTGTATTTATGATTTTAAAAAAATGTTATTTATTGTTCGAAATTTATCGATGAATCATCTTTTAAAAAATTCGATTAATGGATTTTTAAAAAATAAAATTTTTTCTTTAAATTTATCCCAGCCCTTAAACAACAAAAAAACTTCATAATCGAAAAATCCAGTTCAACCCCATTTAAGTTCTAGATAACATATCTTATTTATTGATTGTCATTGTTAATTATTACAGACTGCATAATTAGATGTTTGTTGCTATGATTCTTGTCGATAACTTTAGTGTAAGTGGTGCATTCCATGTCATCTCCGTTAAGATCACTCCAAAACAATGCGGCGAGCCTATTAGCGCTTTGTTTTAATATTAATGTATGTTTGGCATCTTTGGAGTTCCATTAGCTTCACAGAAGATCCACCTCTGAATCAATGTACAGAACATTCATTAATTCATGTTTTCACTATTCTCAAGCTCCATGTGGACTTATGGGCCTTCAACAAATTCAGGCCAAGCTTTTGTACCCTGTGTTTGTCTCTCACATGAACATGTGTTATTAATATCTAGTGGTGCGCAATGGCAAAACAGGTTGACTTGTCCTGGTGTTTACTTTAATGTGTCCATGAGTACTCACGAAAAAGTGAATCCTAACGAAAAAGTGAATCCTAACGAAAAAGTGAATCCTAACGAAAAGGTTCTTATGAAAAAGTGAATCCTAACGAAAAATTTCCTATGAAAAAGTGAATCCTAACGATAAAATGTGCGAAAACGGATAAATAACATTCCCCATAGCGTGTTGCCAAATGGTCGGAGTCGTGAATCATGAAAATGGGAGGCGGGAGACAGCGGGAAGAGACGGAGAGAAAGAGTGAGAGACAGAGAGAGAAAGAGTGAGGCTAAAAAGGATAAGGTAAAAGGTAAAGGTAGTCCCGTAGCAGATACTACTGTAGGGGAGTGAAGTGTTAGAGACTCTACTATACTAGGTCCAGCATTGAGTGGTGGGGGGTGACCAGTTCCCTTCCTCGCTGTCTTTTCCTTCCCTTACTCAAAATCATGTATCCATTTACAGCTGGGTTGATTGGAGCGTGCTGATACAGTAAATCAAACCAGGAACCTTTATCGCGAGAGACCAGCAGCTCTGACCACTTCGTCGATCGGACGCTTAAAAAAATAAAAATAAAAAGATACCTAGTATAGATATGAAGATAAACGGGGTGATTGAAAAAGCAATTTCCTATATTTTAAATTTTTATATCGTTACTTGTGTCCACTGGACATACAACAATTAGATATAAAAAGAAAGAACAATAATTCCCATATGGCAAATAAGTGTTATGTTGTTTTAAATCCCAGAAACAAAATTAAATCTAAAATGGTAAATAAACTGACGCCAGTCTCAACAACATCTGGAGGTCTTCCCAGTACAGCTTACTTACTTAGTCGTTCCCCTTCTACCGTGAGGTGTAGAGGTTTGGAAGAGAGAGCGCCAGACTATCCTATCGGCTGTCTTCCTCCTGGCCTGGTTCCATTCTAGTCCTCGGTCCTTCAAAGATTGTCTAATGTTGTCCTCCCAGCGGACTCTGGGTCGTCCTGGGGGTCTGGATCCCTGGCTCTTTGTTTCCCATGCTTGTCGTGGTAGCCGATCTTCTCCCATTCTGCAGACATGGCCAAACCATCTTAGTTGGCACTGTTCTACCCCAGTACAGCTTACTTACTTACTTACTTAGTCGTTCCCCTTCTACCGTGAGGTGTAGAGGTTTGGAAGAGAGAGCGCCAGACTATCCTATCGGCTGTCTTCCTCCTGGCCTGGTTCCATTCTAGTCCTCGATCCTTCAAAGATTGTCTAATGTTGTCCTCCCAGCGGACTCTGGGTCGTCCTCGGGGTCTGGATCCTTGGCTCTTTGTTTCCCATGCTTGTCGTGGTATCCGATCTTCTCCCATTCTGCAGACATGGCCAAACCATCTTAATTGGGACTGTTCTACTTGGGTCTGCAGGGGGTAGGATTTAAGGCCTTGACGTATCGTCTGGTTGCGTACCATGTCTCTTCTTGTTACTTCAACCACCTTCCTCAGATACCTCATTTCTGAGGTTTGGATCTGGCTTTTATGAGTTGTAGTCATTGCCCATGACTCGCATCCGTATGTCAAGACTGGGACATAGGTGGAGCGGTATACAGCCATCTTCGTTTTCTTACCAACCTCTCTCTTGCTGAGGAATCCTCGATTTATGGCCTGAAAAAATCTTCCAGCTGCTGCTTTTCGAGTGGCCAACTCTTCTTTGATGCCTCCCCAGTACAGCACAAACACCAAATTAAGATTATATGAGAGCTGTGTACTTTCAGTGCTTCTCTATGGTGCGGAATACTGGAGAATAACAGAGAATGAAATGTCGAAACTGTCCTCCTTCCACACAATCTGCCTAAGGAAAATTCTCCGAATCTTTGACGAATATTATCACTAACCAAGAACTACTTACTCGGAGTAACCAAGAGGACATGCACACCATCATAGCTGGCAGACGCTGGAGTTGGGTTGGCAACGTCCTCAGAAGAGACACCCGATGCTATCACAAGAACATCTATGCTATGGACCCTTGAAGGAAAGCGAAAGAGAGACCGGCCAAAAACAGCTTGCCGGAGCACTGTGGAGGCTGAGATGCAAAGAATGAACATGAGCTGGTGCACTATACGAAGGATGGCTGCCGACCGAACAGAGTGGAAGCAGTTTGTTGCTGTCCTACAAGACGCCATCAGGCGTGATGGTCTCTGACTGCTTTGACAGTCGGCGGCTAAGGATCAAAGAAGAAGAAGACAAGAGACAAAAAAAAATTGCAACCATCTATTAGGTCACGTGTTGAACAAACCAGATTACACGCGGAGTAAAAATAAATTAGTTGAGCAGAAATGAAGAAAACCCAATTCAAAGATAAGAAGTGACTTGCCAATCACTGTAAAGGTGGAACAAATATTACACACAGTTTATCAACATTCTTTGTTCACTAAGAAAATATGTATGCGTGCCAGTTTATCAACATTCTTTGTTCACTAAGAAAATATGTCTGCTTGCCAGTTTATCAACATTCTTTGTTCACTAAGAAAATATGTATGCGTGCCAGTTTATCAACATTCTTTGTGCACAAAGAAAATATGTATGCGTGCCAGTTTATCAACATTCTTTGTGCACAAAGAAAATATGTATGCGTGCCAGTTTATCAACATTCTTTGTGCACAAAGAAAATATGTATGCGTGCCAGTTTATCAACATTCTTTGTTCACTAAGAAAATATGTATGTGCACAAAGAAAATATGTATGCGTGCCAGTTTATCAACATTCTTTGTGCACAAAGAAAATATGTATGCGTGCCAGTTTATCAACATTCTTTGTGCACAAAGAAAATATGTGTGCGTGCCAGTTTATCAACATTCTTTGTGCACTAAGAAAATATGTATGCGTGCCAGTTTATCAACATTCTTTGTGCACAAAGAAAATATGTATGCGTGCTTTCAGTGCAGAATCAAAATTATGAAGCTAATGGGGTGGGATAGGGTGAGACAGAGATGGTGCGGTAAATGTCTTCGTTCTGGTCACAGGTGTAAAATGTCAGACGGCATTAGCTGCTAGGAACATTCTTCACAGACGAGCTTTGTTAAACATTCATGAGGTTGTCATTAACGAGTGTCTGTTTTGATTTCTTTCGTCTCGTCACGGCAAAGATGCCGGGTTGGACTCACGGTGGAGACACCCTCCAGTCTACCCAACTTTGCTCTTGAGTTAGGGAAGGAAAAAACAGCCAAGAAGGGACCTGGTCACCCTTCTCTCCCCCCCCCCCCTCTCAACCTAGTATAGTGAAGTCTCTAATACGTCACTTCCTACAGCAGTGTTTGCTATGAGACTACCTTCACCTTGGTGCAGAATGGGCATGTGACTTCAGGCAGTCGCGCTCGCAGAGAGAGAGAGGGAGGCGAAAGAGGATATATGTAGTAATCGTGTAACTCACACCATTACAAAATAAAGTAAGATGTAATCTTCACTAGTGGAGAGGAAATTAATTATACAACGTACAACAATGTTGACAAATATGGAGTAAATTCACAGGTGGGACTTATCATCAATCTCTGCAAGAGAGAAATCATGACACTCTGTGTAAGAAATCCTGCGCCCTGAAAAATAAGGGACCCAGTGGTAGAAAATACAAACACAATTACATACTTAGGAAGCATAGTATAACCAGAGGGCGGAACAAGCGAAGACATCAACAACCAAATGAAGAAGTCAGAATAGCCGTTCCCAATCTAAACAACATATGGAAACTTCACAGTACAGTACAAACACTAAATTAAAAATTTACGAGGGTAACATAATTTATGCACAGAACAGGAAATGTCCTATAGTCCGTTCGGAAATTCGTGCCCACGCATCGAACGTTGTAACTTTGCAACCCCTTGACGAATTTTATTGAAATTTGCTACGTGGCCTACTGATATCAATGCAGTTATTAATATATTTTTTGCACTTACAAAACTCATGTCATGTTCGAATTTTCTTCTTTAAGTTATATAAAAAAAACTCTTACCGTTGTCTGGGTTAATTTTTATTAGTTCTACAGGAAAGTTACAAGATCCGTTCAACAATTGCACACTTAATTTTTGTTGCAGCAGAGCACAAGCGATGAAATGTGCTATTCAATATTTTTTTTGTTTGAATTAGTGTAGTGACTACATGTCCGCACGAGTGCGCACCTATTGTACACAGTCGCGAGTAATTATTTCAGCGGCGTATTCTAATTGCAATGAGTTGGCTGCAACGAAACAAAAATGACACTGTGGTGAAGTGGGATGTTATAAATATTTATAGGGGACTTAGTGTACTGACTGAGATCAGCTGTGAAGGTATATATATCTAATAAGAGTAGTGTATTATATATAACCTTACTTGCTACCACATATCTATATATCTCAGTCAGAATTATTCTGGAATAGTGTGATGACTACGTTATGTGTCTAGGGTATGTGTATGATGAAGTGTAAGTCACAACAACAGACAGATAAACAATTTAATTTAATCCACTACTCTTAACAACACTGTGACACTCACATACATATAACACTCTATGAGAATATCTTAAAGAAGTCACTCGTAACTTTTCAAATAACAATATGTATTCATTACTGGCATGAATGAATATGTGTCCTGATTCAACTACAAGGGAACCAGGAATCACAATCAATTTAAATTACAAGTTATGTACAGAATGTATTTAATATGAATATTGTAGTGACATATATTATTACAAATATTCTATGTGTGTCAGTTGTGAAGTAGTAAAATGAGGTAATACTGGTTTTGTTTTGTTCAAGCTCTGTTGGTATTTGTCATCATGACTTCAATAGTTTGTCTTTTGGGACTAGTATTGGAGATGTTCTCAGTTCCTGATATTACGACAATTAAATTCCCCTCTAAATGTTATTTTTATAAAGTCATTTCAAGATGAGGGGACATAATGTTGAGCTCAGCTGGCCAAGTTAGCTTATCTGGCGTGATGGCGGCAGGAAAGGACTCCTCTGCTCGAATTCTCCTCTGGGCTCTGGAGACACCTCACTGATAGCTAAAAGGACCAAGGAGTATGCTGTCCGACACTGGATTCAGCAAAGCTCTGACCAGGTGCTGCTCAGTACCATCAAGACCACTGTCCCTGAAATCAAGAAGGATGTACCTTCTACTTCATAACTAACTTATACTCTCTTTTACACTGATCACAATACAGCACAAACATTGAGTTCAGAGCGTTAGGCCAACTGTCAGCTTCATTCTGAAGTACTTTATACCAGCATTAACCTCCTTAATGGTTACTACGCCTCTGCAATTCCAGCATTATTTCTTTCTAGTCAATCATCTAGGTGTCAGTGTACTGTTTGGCCATTCCATGCCGTTTTACTTTCCTTCGACACCCTCTGTTCAGGCTGGAGCATTATAGGCTTTACCTCACGTTTGCCACTGAACTACACATATATATACAGGCATAAATCAACAATACACATTCAATTTTCATTAATAGATACTGAATGGTTCAAGCTTACCACAATTTCATGGAAATAAACACAGATACGTTGATTAGCAATGAATTCTGGCACAATTACTGGCACAAATTTCCATCTGCTTATGTTCCAGGCTTTTATTTTAGCAAAATTGTGAGCTGGCTTCAACGCACTGATGCTTTATCAAGCTTATTTAAACAAGTGGTTTCGAACTAACGCTCCCAAGTGTGTATATCAGTGAGACTGGCCAATGAGCCACGTTTCGACAAGTGTTTGAAAAAATGTTACCTTTCCCCGTTTCCCCTAACAACGAAAGATAGTATTTATAGTCCGACCAATCGTGGTTAGGCTTTCATTTGTTGCGCTCCAATCAATTGGGAGTTTACATGGTAGGCTATTTATGTAACGTAAGGTTTTTTCAAACACGTTATAAAAAAAATTTTTATGAGCAGAAATGATTCCATGCTGTCAGGCATCCTCACTATTTTATTTTGGGTATAATTTATTAATTCCTGGACTATTTGCGTAACGTTTTACATATTATTTGTCAGCAAGCCCTAAGGAACCCAAATATACCAATTTGAAAGAGCTACGTGGCTGCGTTCAAAATATGTATTTTCTACCTCCTGTTTCGAAGATGTGATGTCTGGGTACTGTTATGTTTTCAACCGTAAACCCATCTAATGTTGTCTTTCCTAATAAGAGTTTTTTTTGATTTATAAACCAAACTCTGGGAAAGGGTAGTGTATTTTATCACTGTCCGTCTGAAAAACAATTAGTGCATGTAGACTTACACGCGTGATGGCAGCATTTGTGTATCGCGCGACGCGTGTTGCATGCGTTCCCGGTTTTATTCGCCTCTCTCTCTCTCTCTCTATATTTGAGTCCATCTGTTCGTTCGTTTTGGTAACGTAATATAATTAATGTTAGGATTAATTTAGGTCATTACGCAGGGCCTCTCAATGTTTTTCTTAGAAATGCAGCACACGTTTCATTGAAGAAAGCGGGTAATAATACAGTAAGCTTTTACTATCAACGTGAAAGCGTTACAATTTGCAGACGAAGCATAAAACAAGGGGGATTTCGATTGTGACAGCACTGTTCTTTACCATTCTTCTTCCTTTATTTATTATATGTATTTATTAGGCTTTATATTTACTTGATAATTTATATATGTGGATTAGAATATTCCACGACAGACACCAGCGTATAATATATTAATAAACTAAACTGCATAATTATGAAAATAAGACAAAAGTGTATCTGATTGATAAAATTATCCAATTATCGACTCCCACCTTATCATTCTCACCTTAACCCAATAGAGCTGGTTTGGGCTAGAGTTAAAGGGCAAGTGGCCGCCCAGAACACCACTTTTAAAATGTGCGATGTTAAAGACATCCCCTCGTGAGGCCCTTTCACGAATAGACATAGAGTACTGGGCTAAGTGTGAAGAACACGTGCTCCAGGAAGAAGAAGATTACTGGCAGCGAGATAACTTGCAGTTTATCCAACCAATAACTGTTGTGAACTTATTGGAGTCGTCCGATTCGGAATGAGGCACGTCGTTCGCATTCCTTCGTTTGTGATAAACTAATTTCATATGCCAATCTATAATAACACATAAACAGTTACGATTCGTCATAGCTTCCTGATGATTTACTGCTATCATTGTTCATTATCAGATCACCATTCCTCGTATCAAAATCACGTGAACAACCAATCACACATTTAGGACACGCCTTTGAACCGTCTTGTCGCACAAATGTTGTGATTTACTGTAAGAATTAATGTTGCGGGCAGATTTAGACAAATGTTCCAAAAAGATAAAAGAAAATCGCCGTTTTGCAAATGTCGCGAAAGCTGTGGATGTAATGATCGCAAAATCTTAACTGCATGGAAAATTTAAGACTGCATGCAAAAATTCATGTCCATACAACAAACAGTTTTGGAGAAGATTGACGCTTTCTGTGGGCACGAATTTCCGAACGGACTATAATTGTCCTCGTTCCACACAAACTGCCCAAGGAAAACTCTTCGAATTTTCTGGCCGAACTCCATCACCAACCAAGAATTGCTGACTCGGAGCCACCGAGAAGACATGCGCACCATCATAGTATCTAGACGTTGGATTTGGGTTGGCCACATCCTCAGAAGAGACCCTGACACCATCAATAGACATAATATGCTATAAACTCTAGAAGGAAAAAGCGAAAGCGAGGCCGGCCAAAATTTACCTGGCGGAGAACTGTGAAGGTAGAGATGCAAAGCAAGAACCAGAGGTGGAGCACCACACTAAGGATGGCTGCCGATCGAGCAAAGTGGAGACAGGTTGTTGCTGCCCTACAACACGCCACGCTAGGGAAATTGGAATGACTTGGGCACAGCTGAAAAAGACAGCCCAGAATAGAAATTGATGGAAAGCAACTGTTTCTGCCCTATGTTCCATAGGGCACGAAAAGGAATGTTGATGATGATGACAAGATGCCACCAGGCGTGATGGTCACTGATTACTTCGTCAGTCAGCGGCCAAGGACCGAAGAAGAAATATAAAAAAGGGGGGGGGGGCATTCTTAGTACAGGTATACCTCGGAGATATTGCGGGTTTGATTCCAGACCACCGCAATAAAGCGAATTTCGCAATAAAGCAGGTCACACCCATTTTTTTGGGCTTCCCAGTGCATAAAAAAGCTTAAAATCATGTTTACACTATGATTATTAAATGCGCAATAGCGATAGGTCTTTAAAAAAAACAGTGTATTGTAAAATTAAAAATACTTTCTTGCTTAAAAAAAATGCTAATCTTGATCATCTGAGCCTTCAGCGAATCGTAATATTTTTTCTGGTGGAGAGCCAAAATCTTTCGGAAGAAGAAAGCACGTTCTAATAAATAAACATGAATAATTTGAAAAAAAAGCGCAATATCTGCGAAGCGCAATAAAGCGAGGTATGCCTGTACATATGCAGCATCTTCTTCTTCTTTGATCCTTAGCCGCCGACCGTCAAAGCAGTCAGTGGCCATTACGCCTGGTGGCGTCTTGTAGGGCAACAACAAATTGATTCCACTTTGCTCGGTCGGCGGCCATCCTTCGTACAGTGACCCAACTCTGGTTCATTTTTTGCATCTCAGCCTCCACAGTCCTCCGCCAAGTTGTTTTTGGTCGGCCTCACTTTCGTTTTCCTTCAGGACCACTGTCAGTATACGAGCCTGAGACTCCGGATGTCCGTCCCGCAGCAAAGTTTTTCCATTTATTGTTGTTTCCGTAACATATGCGATTTTTTACATAGACAGGGGTGTCGGCCCTGTGCTAAAACCCCCAACCTGGAGGACCAGAGTACCAGCTTTTGTCTGACCCCTACCCACGCAGACCAGTCCAGCTTGGTTGAACCTACCAGGAGTAAATCTCCCACTGGCATAGCTCTGGGGATTGTTAGGGTACACAAGCTGCCATACCATATGCATCATATAACAATATTAATCATCATCTCTACCTTACAGCTCCCACAGGAGCATAGCACCTAAATACAAAGTTTATTCCAAGCCTTCTTATCCAGTGAAATCTGCTCGTGGTCTTATCCATGTCTTTTTTTTTAAAAACCGTGTCATGTGGGTCTCCATTGTAATTCTTCGTGTGCTTTTTTTCGCCTCCCTTTACCCATCCTACGATGGTGGCGATGCTTCCTACGGCGCCACCTCAGACTGGGCGAAAAAAAAGCTATCACATCAATCACCATAGAAAAGAACATGACGAAAGAAACATCAGAAAAAAGGGCAGCTAAGGGCTATCACCTCTGTGGTGCATTCCTGTCGCGAGAGGTTTTAATTATTTACATACAAGATATCCTGGACATAAAGGTGTATCAGATGATACCAGGATAGTGCCAGATAAGAAACTGGTCTTATAAGAAATATCCCATTCTCTGAAAAGAGTAATGGTGTATAGTAGTCCAAGGTTAAGGTCAGCTGTATAGATCACTAGGTGAGGTGGTACTGTGCAATCCTAGTTATCTAAAGTGCTCCTCTCACAGACCTACCCAAGACTATGACTTGGATAATAATTATGATTAAATTTATGACTCAGCTAGGGGTAATCTAATAACTAACCAACAATAACTTAGAACTGAACTTAAATAAGTCAATAAAGACTGTTGGTACAATTTACAATTTATTATATACAAGATTGTCTTGTGTTCTTTTAGTAATTTCACTTGAACTCAAATTGGCTCAACAACAACAAAATGTATATATGTAATCTTTCACTTTCACTATCTCACAAATTAACAGTTCTTATAATTTTATAATGACAGTTCATCTTGTCCTCTGTAACCTTGATCTTGATGTAGACTGTCTTTGTTTGGAGCTATTAGTAATACTTTCACTGTTATTAACTGATATATGTCTTTACTGACCACACTGATTTATCATCACTACAAATCTGTCATTTGGGTTGTGGTAATTTTTGTGTAACTGAAAAGTAGCCCAAAACTAGGCCACTTAGCTTATAATTCTCCTCTAAAGGCTTGAACAACAGTTACTGGAGAGAATCGTACAGATGAGGTTCCTCCAAAGGTAAAGGTGGCCCTGTTGATGTCCCTCTGTAACTACAGGGGGCTCTGACAACAAGAGTCTCCTCCAACTGATTTTGGCTCTTCAGATAGAGTACACTGATAAAACAAATTTAATAGTTTAACCTCCGTTAATGTTTAATGGCTGGGAACTGTTGATAATACCACGATTGTGTGTTGGTGTCATAAGTGGGGTGTGTATCGAAGTACAGTCGCACACCACAGATACACACATCAGAAGCATAGAAGGGTGTAACGGCTGGTGATAGTTAACGAATGTTTAATACACCATAACACGTTACGATAACACAGAATACACAGTTATAGTCAACTACAAGTTATAGCAATACAATAATAAAGTACTTCTCACATCTCAGAATCATGCAGATACTACAATATCCATGACCTCTTTAAAGATACTCCTCAACTCAGCGCTATTCACCTGTCCTCACATTAGCGCTATAATATTCTAATCATGGATCCGTAAATATGGCCTCCTCACAGATAGCAAACGGCTCACATCATCGCCGTGCTACTGCATAAATATGGTATCCTCCAGATACTCCTCCTGTAATAATAATGGATCCGTTAGCAACCGGACATCCCGCCGTGCTACTGCATAAATATGGTATCCTCCAGATACTCCTCCTGCGCTATAAGATATAATAATGGATCCGTAAATATGGCCTCCTCACAGATAGCAAACGGACATCATCATCGCCGTGCTACTGCATAAATAGCAAACGGACATCCTCGCCGTGCTACACTCACATAAGCGCTGTATTAATAATAATGGATCCTTCTCAGAGATAGCAAACGGCCAACCTCGCCGTGCTACACTCACATAAGCGCTATCATAATCTAATGAGTCCTACCAGCAATTTCTCACAAGACTCCATCCCCGGCAGTCTGCAATAATCTAGCCTTTACTCATTTTTAACGCTATTATATGACATATGTAAGTTAATGCTTATCAAAATATTCACACTCCTGCTCACCCAGCAGCTTGCACTAATACCACTTTCCATTCTTCACATAACAATTCCTCTTCAGGAAATAATTTCACACAAATCATGGCCTCTTATATTCAGCACTGTACAGGCTTACCATCAAGAACACACACTATGGGGCCGACTTCTCCAGTCGATGCCTTGCCCAATACACATCCTCCCCCTAAAACACTACGAGTGGCTGTTAAAAAACACCGTTCAGTCTCACTACTTGCACGGGCTAGCCACAAATAGCTAAACACCCGTGTCTCAAAACAGTTCGGAGTGAACAAACCTCCACAATTGAACTGACTAGCGTTCACACGCTTTGTAACCTTACTTCTACTATTACAATTTAACATAACATTAAAGACAATCACTTCTTCAAGCAATGACAACCCATAATCTAATCTGCTCACCTAATATTTTCCAGATCACGTCCCCTTCCAGTAAAATTACTGGCAACATACACCCTTCAGCGCAGGATGTAACCTGGAATGGAATAGTTAACCTACATGGTATTGGCTCACTATCTCCTTATCTAGTCAGTAGATGATATTAGACAGTTCAGACAATATGCAGTTAGTCGCAAGAGACATAACAAGTCAGTAATAACACAATTATTTCACTACGTAGCACAATTTTCTAGTAATTTCTTTTGTACAGCTCCGTCCATGATTTGTTTCTATACATTAATCAGCATGCACTAGTAATCCTGTCAGTTTTAATTTTAAATCAATTCTTTGTCGCCCAGTTGGTAGTCCATTCCACAAAAAATAATCCATACGTTCCTTTTTTTCATTCGTTTCCATTTTCAATTTATTTGATTAAACACAGGTTTGGATTCCTTCCAATAATTACACAGTGATTTGAAACACAATTATCCACTTTCTAAGGCACAGTCTGATTAATTAATATAATACATATGAAATACATCACCCTCAATATTAGTTGGTCATACAGTCTGCCCACAGCTCAAAAGCTTGTGACAATAACTGCGCTGTCTGTCAGTTTTAATTTTGTAGACTTCCATACGTTCCTCCTTATATAGGTCAAATACGTACCCATCGGAAAGCAATGACGTCAAAACCGTGTAATTGTTGACAATGTGTGCATGTATGGAAAATCCAAAATAATTCTTTTTGGCTTATTTCCCAGCGGATTTCCTCCATCTTGGTCTTATTGTAATTCTATGATTATTCTTTATCTATTGCGATAACTATCTTTTTCCTAGCTTCATCCAACATTTCACTGGAGCAGCCTAAACAGCGGTTATCACTACTAGGTTCATGTAACGCTGCATCCAACTCAGAATTTCCTCGGCATTATACCACTCCTAGTGAAAGTCTAGTCATCTACTTACAGATAAGGATCCCTAATATTGAATTTTGTCCATCATCCGTGAGGTACTCCGTCCTTAAGCACACATTGCCTGTCCACATTTTCCTTGGTTACACAGATTTGCGGTCCACCATATTGAATGCCAAGCATATTGTAAACAGTTCGTGAATGAGATGCTATCCCATTGGCTGACCTGTATGCCGAATTTTTGTACGGTGTCTTTTTCGAATGAGGCCAAGAAATGATCCAGAAATTTCATCACAATTCCCATAGTCAGGTTATGCCCCAAGTGGGCGACTACTACCATTACTATTACCTCTCCTACCCTGGGGATCCAGAACAAGAACTACCTTGTAATGCTATAAAAAAAAAGTTTCCTCAACAACAGCGACTTCTTACCTCTTCTCTTGTTCACTGTCTTTTGTTTGGTTCTTGCCATCAATTCCACGGTGGTGTGTGTGTTTTTTTTTGTTTTTTTGGTGTATTTTGTCATATCGTTTCAGTTCTACGCAAAATTCGATGACGTGTTCGTTATTGATTTTCTTATGTTTCCGAGCCATACAGTAAAACTTTCAAAACAAAAAAAAAAAATAAAATGTTGCCTCGTTTTGGCCTTCAACCTAGACACAGGACAGTAAAACTGTCTTGACATCTGAACATAACAATATGTCAAATACATTCACGAGTGGACAGGGAATTCTGAATAATTATGCAACATACAACAATTTGAATACATTTCACTCTATTTGATACAATATTTACGTGCCATAATTTGTGTTACGCCGTCTGCAGACAAAGAGCAGATATGCATGCCGGCGGCGACACAATTATTCCTGTACTAAACGAGCAAGTAAGCCGGCTAAACGTGACGTGGAAATAATTATGCTGTATTTTCTCGGAAAGTGGCGAAATCTTGTTCATTGTTGTGTAAGACAGTTAGTATATAAGGTATTACCAGCACGCTCCGCCTATGTTTCAGTCTTGACTTATGGATGCCAGTCACAAGCAATGACTAAAAAGGTAAAGATACTCCCATAGCAGATACTGCCGTGGGGGGGGGGGGGGTGTTAAGGGACTTTACCATACTAGGTCCAGCATCGAGAAGTGGGGTGACTACAACTCACAAATGCCATTCCGAACCTCAGAAATGAGGTATCTGAGGAAGGTGGTTGGAAAAAACGAAAAGAGACATGGTCCACAACCAGACGATACGCCTCAAAACCCTGCACCTCGGGCAGACTCGAGTAGAACAGTCCCAATTACCATGGTTTGGCAATGTCTGCAAAATGGGAAACATCGACTAACACGACAAATATGGGAAACTAAGAGCCAGGGATCCAGACCTCCAGGACGACCCAGAATTCGCTGATAGGACATTAGACAAACTCTGAAGGACCGAGGACTAGAATGGAACCAGGCCAAGAGGAAGACAGCCGATATTATAGTATGGCGTTCTCTCTGGCACATCTCTACACTCCAGGGTAGAAAAGGAACGATTAAGTAAGTAAGATTACTAGCGACAAGTGAAGAACACGGGATCGAAAACAATTTATGCAGAGAGTGTACAGCCTTTCCAACGGCGTAGGAAGCGCGTATGCAGGATACACTACTGGTTTTATTTGGCCACAATTATCTGCCAAAAAAAAAAAAAAACCAACTTCAGATAAAAAAATTGCACCCGCTAAATGGATTCGATATTTTGATAGACACGGGACAGTTATATTATTTCCTGCCACTAATGAGTTATGTCATTTAACCAGGGCCGGATAACTCATTAAACACAAAAGTACGTGCTTAGGGCACCACCCCAACTAAGGCACCCACAAAAAAATATTCAAAGTTCCAAAATTCTTTGACATATTATGAAATAACCTTGCCTGATACTGACTTAAAAAAAGTACAAAAACAAATCCCAAGAGTGCATCAGCGAATAAAAAAAAAAACAAGAAAAAAAAAAAAAACAAGACAATTATGGGCCAGAAGATCCTAGAGGCAAGTTTCGCATATCTACATTCAGTATTCGAACTGAGGCACATATGGAAAGAAGATATATATATATATATATATATATATATATATATATATATATATATATATATATATATATATATATATATATATATATATATATATATATATATATATATATATATATATATATATATATATATATATAAAGCTAGCGTCGTACGCGGGCTTAACGCGAGCGGATTCAGTTTTACGCGGTTGGTTGGTCAATGGTGTAAGATTATACAAAGTTTGCACTGTAAATAATTCTAAATTTTTTTTTTTTTTTAAATACATAAAAGATTATTTATTAAAACTAAGAAAATAAAATGTCAAATAGAGCAAAATATTAAATATAAAGTGCAGAGATAATAATAAAAATGAAGCTATGTCATTGTTAACTGAGCAAAAGTCCTTTGCATGTATTCAGTCTCGAATGCTTGTCCTGCACAAGTTGTCATACTGGCGTTAACATTGTTACTCGAGTGGTGGCAGAACGATGCGATACTCTCTGAAGCTTGCGGGAAGTCCATTGTGGGCGTATCAATGTATTGTTGTGTTAAACAATGTATTTAGTAGATATTAGTTTTGAGGTTTGTGTTTCTGTTTTTGTCTTACGACTTCTTTTCACATAGACAAAGTTAAAATGTGCTTCTTTTCGACAACGTAATCCATAACTGTGACTCTTACAGCGTCAGTTAGCATGTATTCACTGTGCTGTTAACACCGTTCTCATTTGATTTCTATCAATCAATACCCGTTGGCTCCCTCAAGTAGCATTGGCCTTCAACATAAACCTGGCAAGTCCTCCTTTCATGTGCCATCATCTCAAGCTCTTTCCACGTGTTCCTCATCATTTTCACTTCAGTCTCCTATTCTCTTCTCCATGTGTTTCTTGATGTACCTCTGCCTCTCTCTCTCCCCCGGGGGATTACAGAACATGGACTGTCAATTCTATACATTAAAAAAAAAAAACCTCTTGTTGTACTAATTGGTCTATAAACGCAAGGACGCTGTTAAAGGTGCTGTGAATTTTTTTTTTTTAAATGTAGCGTTACGTTTTTAACTTTAAGAGAATAGTTACAATCTTTTTATTTTAAAATGTTTACAAAAATGTTTTACTGCAATAAATTTAAATACATACCTGTATATGACTAGTTTATGCAGATGTAATACTAAGCGCCGTGTGACGTTCATTTTAGGATGGTAGCAAACGTTTTCCTTCGCAGCGTTCTATACGTTTTAAATAACTGAAAATCGTTATTTTTGTTGTTTATTTATAAAGTTTTTCTTCTTTTTTTTTTCAAAAACGTTTTCCTATAAATAATATATCTTTCAATTAACTTAAGTGAAATAATAGTGCTAAATAGCTTTTATGAGAAAACTGAGCAATCTAGGGGACTTGCTACGGCTACCACCTTATTTTGACTACATGGTGTCCATAAAAGATTGTACCCTTTTCAAAAAATTTATTCTCGGCCCCATGACGTGGTACGAGGATGCTTTCTATCACAAAAGTAAGATAATCTCTGCAAGTTTTTAAGCATACCTTACAAAGACTCAAAACAGTGCGCATTTGTGTGACAGAGTATGTAAATATATTTACATGTATCATCACGTTTTTGCTTCCACCTGTTTCCCACCTCTCTTTGCTTTTTAATATGCACGTTTTGTTAATACAGAACCTTCGTACTTTTATATCAGTCAAACTCATAATTGTAGCCACGCCTTTTTTTTTTCTCTATGTCTTATAAACACTAGGAATGTTTACAACAGACTATGATGCACGTTGTGAGAAAAGGGGGAAATAAGCTTATGAAGAAAATCAAGGGCGATTATTCAAAAGTCGTACTTTTGTTAGTTACATTGGTCAGGGGGAGATAATTACAGTTACCCCCCACCCCCCAACATCCGTTTGTTCGGAATGTAATTAAGCTGCGAACGAAACGTGATCAAAGAGACGATTTGCTCGTGGGACCACGTTTAGCGGGCGGCGAAAGTGGCAGATTTAGCTTTCATTCAGAATCTGAACCGAATTTCCCCAAAGGTGTTATATCTCGCACTCGTTGGCGATTTTCTCTCCAATTCATATATCTATCTCAACTTTTAAACTCAGTTTATCTAGTACCCACAATTTTTTAGACGTCTAGCTTCGATATTCTAGATCCATTATACCAGTTGAATTTCTTAGTCTTTTCGATTGGAGATAGTCATTTTTGTGTTGCGGTAAATATTTATAATAGCCTCTTGAGTGATTTAATTGTTAAGCTCGTCATTGATATTTCACTAGGATTTTTTTGTGTGTTAATTGACTAGCAGAATTAAAATAATTTATAGCTAAATTGTTCCGGCTGTAGTGTCGATTTAATTAATTGCTAGTAACCAGTAAGAGGTATTTTAATAGACTAGTAAATGCACTATTCATTATGAGTACTGACGAAATATATATTTATTTCTAATTCATGATGAGTAATTTCATCAATGACTAGCGCTTATTTCAAGGGGGTGTTATATAAACGATAAATAAGATCTACACTTGTAGTTTCTATTATAAATTTAATAACCGAGTGGATTATAATAAATTATACATTTTACGCGGGGTAGGATAGAACTGTTATTGGGATTATATGGTTGTATTTTCTTCCTATATCTAGTACGGGTCACAACCCAAAAACTTACCAGTGGCCTACACCTTAATCTGAAAAAGGATCTAAGTCTAGTCCAACAAATACAAGAAGAAACATTCTTATGTAAAATATATCGGGTCTCCAAGGTTGACCTGGTTGGCCTCTTGTTTCACTTAGAGAGAGAAAGCGGACAAATATATGACACTAAGAATAACAATAACTGGACATTTAGCTACCCAGATTTCTTTTCCAATTTTATGTACATTCAGCCCTCTGTGGCGAAGTTATAAAATTTAACATTTCCAACTACCGATCACTGTGGTGTGATGAGGATTTTTTATCCCGAGAGATTTACATCCCTGACATTCTTTTCTTAAGTATTGGAATTACCAGCTAATGACACTGTGAACACTAGAACGCGCAAATAGTCTTCTACCTGGACTAATTGATGTGAAATAAACAGATCCAATTTACAGTAACGAAATAAGCGTTCCTCAAGTTACCGGATTAATCAAACTTTGAGGAGCTGGGGCTTATTTTGCCAAAACAACCCAAACCCTGGAGTTGCTGTTTGTACCACGGAGATATGTTCCAGACGTTGTTAATCAACAAATTAGGTAAGCGCGATTGAAATGTGGCCACATGTTTGTCTGATGCGAGAGAAAGAAGGAATGAATAATTCTTAAATTGTATAACTAATATACTCACTTTCTTTGTTTTTCTTCTTATGTTTGCTAATACTGTTCATTTCAGAATAGATAAACTAGAAACTTTGTTCTTTACAGTATAGCAAAATTCTATACCACAGTGCTAATCTTTTGACCTTTTGGGGGTTAATTAACTTCTTCTTGTGGGAATTTGTCTTAACAGAGGGGATTGCACTTATACAGTATGTGTATTTATTTATTAATTCTGTAACCTATGATTTTTATATTCTGATATTTTTTTAATAGTAAATGTTGTGAAGTTTCTTTATGATAAATAAACATTAACATAAAACTTATTACCTGTGTCGGTCAGTGTGGTAAAGTGGGATGATATAAATATTTATAGGGGACTTAGTGTACTGACTGAGATCAGCTGTGAAGGTATCTGTATCTAATAAGTGTGGTGTGTTACAGATGACCTTACTTTGCTACCACATTTAGACCTCAGTCAGACTTATTCTGGAATATTGTGATGACTACGTTGAATGTCTAGGGTTATGATAGTGATGAAGTGTATGTTCACAACAACCAACAGACAGATAAACAATTTAATTTAATCCACAATACTTTACAACACTGTGACACTCACATACATAGAACACTCTATAAGACTATCTTATTAAGTCAAGTGTTAACTTTTAAAATATGTATTAATTCCTTTCAATAATAGATATCCTGATTCAACTACAAAGTGAACCAGGAATCACAATCAAATGTAATCACAAGTTGTATGTACACAATTTATAGATAGGATCTTTGTATTGACATATATTATTATTACAATATGTGTGTAAGTTGTGATGTAGTACTATGAGATAATACTGGCTTTTCAAGCTAGGTTGTTGTTTGTCATCATGACTTCATGTGTTTGTTTCTGGTGGAAATAATATTGGAAAGGTTCACAGTTTCTTTTATTTGAAACAAATAATTGTCCCTCTTGATTTAATGTACAGTCAATTTTAAAGGGGGGTATACACAAGATTGAGCTGCACTGGCCAACGAAATCTTAACTTCTGTGTGGGCGGCAGGAAACTGACTCCTCTGCTCGCTTGCTTCACTGTTTTCTTGAGAAACAACACTGGTCGATATCTTGACCAAGGAGTATGCTACCAGCCTCTGGATTCAGCAAAACTCAGACCAGGTGCTGCTTTAATACTTTAGTACCACGGTCCCTGAAACAAGAAGGTTGTACCTCCTACTTCAGAACTAATTTATAATCTATTTCCACACTGAAGCACAATACATAACAAACACAGAGTTCAGCGCGATAGGCCAACTGCCAGCTTCTCATGAAACAATATGAACCAGTATTCCTCTCCCTAATGGTTACAACGCCTCTGAATTTCAGCATTATTTCCTTCTATTCAATAAGATAGGTGTCATAGTACTATTTGGCAATCCCATATATGCCTATGCAGTTATACTCCTCTCCGACAAGTTTTGTTCATGGTGGAGCAATATCTAGGCTTTGCCTCATGTTTGTTACTGAACCACACACATGCAGACATAAATTATCAATTCACATTCAATTTTCATCTAAAAGATATCAAATATGTCTAGCTTACCACAATTCAAGGAAATATTAAACAAGTACGTTGACTGGCGATGAGTTATGGCACAATTCCGATCTGCCTCTGTCCCAGGCTTTTATTAGAAAAATATGAGCTGGTTCTCAACGCACTTGCTTCTACAAAGTTTATTTTCAAAAAGTGGCACTGAACTGACGCTCCTAATTGACTATATTAAATGGTCTAGCCAATGAGACCATGTTTACAAAAGCATTTGAAAAAATGTACCCTTCCTACCGTTTCCATTAACAACCAAAAATAGTATCTGCAATCGACTAATCATGTTTAGCCTTACATATTATTCTAGCCAATCAAATCGGATTTAACGTGGTGGCCTCATTTCCTCTAAAGCAGTGTCCAAACACGCCATTATGAGCAAATCTGATCCTGTGTTGTCAGACAACACCACTATAGTATTTTGGCTATAATTTGTTAATTATTAGACTATTTGCTTAACACCTAACATATTTTTTGTCAGCAAGTTCTAAGGCACCCAAATATATAAGTTTAATGGAGCCAAGTGGCTGCGTTCAAAATATGTATTTTCTTCTACCACCCGTTCACTTCTATACGATGGGTTGTCTTCTGTACTGTCAGGCTAATGTCAGGATTTCAGACATAAAACAGTATTGTGTCATGTTTCCTAATAAGCATTAACCATGTTTTTTAAAACCTTACCTCGTATTGGTAGTGTTTTTTGTCACTGTTTATTTGAAAAAAAAGCAAGCCTGCATGCCTTTCGCGTGGGGTGGCACTAATTTTATATCGCGAGACGACGTGGTAGTACTGCATGCGTTCCTCCGTACATCTCTCTCTCTCTCTCTCTCTCTCTCTCTCTCTCTCTCTCTTCTAAGCCCGTCTGTCTTTTAGTTTACGTAGTGCATAAAATGACATTAATGGAATATTAAATCTAGGTCATTACGCAGTGTCTCTATCAAGGTCGTACAAGACATATAGTACTAGTTTTATTTTTAGAAACGCGTGTATTTGATGCAATAGGCTTTACTAGCAAACGTGAAAGCGTTACAATTATGCAGACGAAGTAGAAAAAGGGGATTTCTTGTTTAACTAGCATGACGTTCTATAACACAGGCGTACGCTATTGTGACCGCACTGTTCTTTTACCATTCTTCTTTCCTTTATTGAATTACTTCGTTAGACTTTACATTTACTTTCTAATTTAGATATGTGGATTTAGAATGTTTCACGACAAATTCTCCCCACTTAAAACAGACATCATATGTCAGTCTATAATTCTATATACACATAGAGAAATTTAATATTAGTCCTGGTGCTTACGGTGATTCTCGTCACACGGATGGCGGCTTAGAAAATCCGCACCCAAGTTAGTTTTTCCAGAAATATACTTTAATGATGAAAGTGGTTCCTTTTTCATCTTCGGTGCAACAGACAAGGTCAACACGTGTGTCTCTTCCTGATTTTCTCTTTCCAAATATTTCTTCAGGAGATTCACATGATAGATTTTTTCTTTCCCCTTCTTATCTATCTTATAATTGGTTCTAGACACCTTCTCTAGAACTGTATATGGACATTGCCATCCAATTTGTAACTTATTCTGACTACCGGGTAGAAGAAGCAGTACCTTCTCTCTCAGAGCCAAATCTCTGTCTTTAGCTTTCCTGTTGTAATAGGCAGCATGCTTTTTCCTGGCTTGTCTCAAATTTTCATTGGCAAGTTTCCAGCCAGTTTTTAAACGAGTGGTCAGCTCATTCACATATTGGTATGAGGATGTAATATTTTCCTCTGCCTTTTCATCAGTCCACGTTCTTAACAGAGCTTCGAGTGGACCTTTTATTGGCCTTCCAAATAATAATGTTGCCGGGGCCATACCGGTTGAACTATGGGGTACCTCCCGATAAGCAAAGAGGGCGGCGTAAAGGTACTGGTCCCATGTATCTGGTTTTTCGTGTGCCAACTTTCTCAGGATCGACATCAACGTGCCATTAAATCTTTCCACTTGGCCGTTCCCTTTGAGATGGTACACACTACAATGGAAGTGTTTGGCCTGGAAGATCATGAAAACTTCTTCTGTTAGTTTCCCCTTGAACTGAGAGCCATTATCAGTCAAGATTTGATTGGGAAAGCCTAACCTTGTGAAAATTGTGAGTAATGCCTCTGCCACATGTTTAGAGTCAATGGATGACAGGGCTACCGCCTCTCCCCACATAGAACAAGTGTCCACCAGAGTCAGAATGTAGCTGTTCCTTCTCTTGGTTCGAGTAAGAGGTCCCACAATGTCCACGGCAACTCTCTCAAAGGGTGTTCCCACTATGGGCATTTCCCCTAGAGTTGCTGGTGCAGTCCAATGCTTAGGTGCTACTCGTTGGCACTCTGGACAGGATTTTACATATCGTTTGATATCGTCAGTTATCCCTGGCCAGAAATAGTGACAAGCTATACGCTGTCCTGTTGCGCTGATCCCCATATGACCACTGAAGGGAATCGCATGCCCTAGTTCCAACACTTTAGTCCTATATGAAGTGGGAAGGACCAGCTGTCCGTGACCATTGGATTCAGATCCAGCCTTCCTATAAATCAACTTGTTCTTCATATAAAATTCTCCCTTGCCTGGAGGTGGATGACATTTGGGCAACTTCTTGAAACACGGCTTGAGTGTCTTGTCCTCCGCCTGTGCCTTCCTCATCTCATCTGGATGAGTATTTATTGGATTTTCCTCCTCCTTTTTGGACTGTGATCTGGTCTGCACCGTTGCCAATATCACAGGTCTCTTGGGATTCCCCAGCAAGACATATCTACACCCCAATATCAGAGGGTAGATTGGTTCATTTATCACTACTGCTTTGATTATTCCCTCCACATATCGCATTTTTACATGTATCTTAGCGATAGGGAGTGTCATGGTCGCTACTTCCTTGGTTGCAGCTTTAATTTCCACTGTTTCTGTGGTGTACTGATCTGCTTGCACCAGGTGAGAACTCACAACTGAATCATAATCTAAACCTGTATCATATAAGCACCTTATGGTGACACCATTACAGATTACATCTTCACACACTGGGGGGTGGTACGGTTCCTGTAGTTCCTCAGGTTTGACCTTTGTTCCCTTCTTCCCAGATTTCATAGCAGCAAAACGAGGAGTTTTATTCCTACAATTTTCAGTGGTATGATTGTTCATCTTACACTTTGTACACCACTTCCTTCCTTGGTTGAAAGATTTTCTTTCATCAAATTTCCTTTCAACGAATTGTGGGGTTTTATTTTTATTGTCATACCGTGGCCTATCAAACTGGTGCTTACCTTTGTTCTGATCTCTAGGATCAAATTTATTAAAGTTCTGTGGTGCCTTAAAATTATCTACCTGTTTCTTTCTATTACCTGTTACCTCTGCCTGAGCTGCTTGATACCTTTCAGCGACATTTAGTAACTCACCCAGCCTCTCTGCACCTTGTTCCATGAGAAACTTTCTCAGGTCTGGAGCCATGGACTCTCTTAGTTGTTCTATAAGGATCATTTCCTTAAGATCTTGGGTTTTCCCCAGAGAAGTCCATTTCTCCAAGTATGTCTCTAACCGTGCAGAGAACTGGTGATAGGTTTCACCTGACAGTAGTTTAGCATTCCTAAATTTTTTTTAAATAAAATTCTCCATTCTTTTCATATCTTAACAAAAGAGCCTGCTTTAGCATGTCATAATTTTCCTGATCATCTCTGCTCATTTTGGCAAAAACTTCATAAGCTGTACCACGAAGCCCTTGAGATAACTTTAAGCTCCACCTTTCTCTCTCTAACCCATACGTGGTAGCTAATAGTTCATATCTATTTAGATAGCTCTCGATATCATCTTCTTTCTCAACAAAATGATCTAAATGAAAGTTCATAGCTGAGGTTGAGGCTCCCTGACTAGCAGAGGCATCAGAGGTAAAGGGACTGGCACCATTTTCAGGAGCATGGCTTTGAAACTCAAACTCCCTTAGTCGTAACTCATGTTCCCTTTGTAATCTCTTCTCCTCCTTTTCTGCTTCTCTTTCTGCAGCTAATCTCTTGTCTTCCCTTTCGGCAGTCACTCTTTTTTCTTCTGCCTCCAATTGGAACTTCTTAGCCTCAGCCTCTAATGCCTTAGCCTCCTTGTCAGCCTCAATCTGCAACCTCTTAAGCTCTTTTTCAGTCTCTAACTTTTTTTTTCAGCCTCAATCTGCAACCTCTTAATTTCTTTTTCAGCCTCTAACTTTCTTTCAGCTTCTTTTTCTAATCTTTCCGATTCTAATTTTCTTTCTGCTTCAAATTTTCTTTCTTCACGTTCAATATATTTGTCACATTCAGTAGTGACATAAGCAATCATAACTTGCCCGTCCATTCCTAACTCTTTAGCAGCCTGCATAGCAACAGATCGAAATTTTGCCAGGTCGGCCATTTTCTAACAGGCAAATTTATACAATGTCTAAGTAAACAAGTCAATCTATACTAATTATCTAATGGCAACCACAAGCACTGAGAGCTCAACCTTATTTATTTCCACCCAAGGATACCTTTTAATTTTTTTATTATTCCCTGAAGTGAATTACCCCCAATATATATAATAGGAGAAGATTCAAAATCCCGGACAGGACCCCAATATATGTGGTAAAGTGGGATGATGTAAATATGTATAGGGACTTAGTGTACTGACTGAGATCAGCTGTGAAGGTATCTGTATCTAATAAGTGTGGTGTGTTACAGAGGACCTTACTTTGCTACCACATTTAGACCTCAGTCAGACTTATTCTGGAATATTGTGATGACTACGTTGAATGTTTATGGTTATGATAGTGATGAAGTGTATGTTCACAACAACCAACAGACAGATAAACAATTTAATTTAATCCACAATACTTTACAACACTGTGACACTCACATACATAGAACACTCTATAAGACTATCTTAATAAGTCAAGTGTTAACTTTTAAAATATGTATTAATTCCTTTCAATAATAGATATCCTGATTCAACTACAAAGTGAACCAGGAATCACAATCAAATGTAATCACAAGTTGTATGTACACAATTTATAGATAGGATCTTTGTATTGACATATATTATTATTACAATATGTATGTAAGTTGTGATGTAGTACTATGAGATAATACTGGCTTTTCAAGCTAGGTTGTTCTTTGTCATCATGACTTCATGTGTTTGTTTCTGGTGGAAATAATATTGGAAAGGTTCACAGTTTCTTTTATTTGAAACAAATAATTGTCCCTCTTGATTTAATGTACAGTCAATTTTAGAGGGGGGTATACACAAGATTGAGCTGCTCTGACCAACGAAATTTTAACTTCTGTGTGGGCGGCAGGAAACTGACTCCTCTGCTCGCTTGCTTCACCGTTTTCTTGAGAAACAACACTGGTCGATATCTTGACCAAGGAGTATGCTACCAGCCTCTGGATTCAGCAAAACTCAGACCAGGTGCTGCTTTAATACTTTAGTACCACGGTCCCTGAAACAAAAAGGTTGTACCTCCTACTTCAGAACTAATTTATAATCTATTTCCACACTGAAGCACAATACATAACAAACACAGAGTTCAGCGCGGTAGGCCAACTGCTTGCTTCTCATGAAACAATATACACCAGTATTCCTCTCCCTAATGGTTACAACGCCTCTGCAATTTCAGCATTATTTCCTTCTATTCAATAAGATAGGTGTCATAGTACTATTTGGCAATCCCATATATGCCTATGCAGTTATACTCCTCTCCGACAAGTTTTGTTCATGGTGGAGCAATATCTAGGCTTTGCCTCATGTTTGTTACTGAACCACACACATACAGACATAAATTATTAATTCACATTCAATTTTCATCTAAAAGATATCAAATATGTCTAGCTTACCACAATTCAAGGAAATATTAAACAAGTACGTTGACTGGCGATGAGTTATGGCACAATTCCGATCTGCCTCTGTCCCAGGCTTTTATTAGAAAAATATGAGCTGGTTCTCAACGCACTTGCTTCTACAAAGTTTATTTTCAAAAAGTGGCACTGAACTGACGCTCCTAATTGACTATATTAAATGGTCTAGCCAATGAGACCATGTTTACAAAAGCATTTGAAAAAATGTACCCTTCCTACCGTTTCCATTAACAACCAAAAATAGTATCTGCAATCGACTAATCATGTTTAGCCTTACATATTATTCTAGCCAATCAAATCGGATTTAACGTGGTGGCCTCATTTCCTCTAAAGCAGTGTCCAAACACGCCATTATGAGCAAGTCTGATCCTGTGTTGTCAGACAACACCACTATAGTATTTTGGCTATAATTTGTTAATTATTAGAGTATTTGCTTAACACCTAACATATTCTTTGTCAGCAAGTCCTAAGGCACCCAAATATATAAGTTTAATGGAGCCAAGTGGCTGCGTTCAAAATATGTATTTTCTTCTACCACCCGTTCACTTCTATACGATGGGGTGTCTTCTGTACTGTCAGGCTAATGTCAGGATTTCAGACATAAAACAGTATTGTGTCATGTTTCCTAATAAGCATTAACCATGTTTTTTAAAACCTTACCTCGTATTGGTAGTTTTTTTTTTGTCACTGTTTATTTGAAAAAAAAAGCAAGCCTGCATGCCTTTCGCGTGGGGTGGCATTAATTTTATATCGCGAGACGACGTGGTAGTATTGCATGCGTTCCTCCGTACATCTCTCTCTCTCTCTCTCTCTCTCTCTCTCTTCTAAGCCCGTCTGTCTTTTAGTTTACCCGTAGTGCATAAAATGACATTAATGGAATATTAAATCTAGGTCATTACGCAGTGTCTCTATCAAGGTCGTACAAGACATATAGTACTAGTTTTATTTTTAGAAACGCGTGTATTTGATGCAATAGGCTTTACTAGCAAACGTGAAAGCGTTACAATTATGCAGACGAAGTAGAAAAAGGGGATTTCTTGTTTAACTAGCATGACGTTCTATAACACAGGCGTACGCTATTGTGACCGCACTGTTCTTTTACCATTCTTCTTTCCTTTATTGAATTACTTCGTTAGACTTTACATTTACTTTCTAATTTAGATATGTGGATTTAGAATGTTTCACGACAGTCAGCTCGTCCCAATATCCATACACCATTAATATAGTTTCACGTTTGTGCGTCTAATTGTCGTCACTTATCTGTGTGTGTGTATGTGCGTTCACCGGTGTCAATACCTTGTCGAGGTATGGCGGCTTGCGTACCCTGATTACTCCCAGAGCTATGCCAGCGGGAGTTTTACTCCTGGAAGGTTCTACCAAGCTGGACAGGTTTGCGCTGGCAGGGGTCAGACTAAAGCAGACACCCTGGTCCTCCAGGTTGGGGTTTTAGCATAGGGCTGACACCCCTGTCTATGTAAAAAAAAATTGAAGTTACGGAACAACAACGAATAAACAAACTTTGCTGCGGGACGGACATCCGGAGTCTGAGGCTTGTATGACTGTCAGTGGTGAAAGCCGAAAGGAAGCCACTGACATGAGAACGGACGCCCTGACAGCGAAACATGATACAAGAATAGGATTTTGGAATGTCAGGACAATGAATGAGACGGGTAAACTAAAACAGGTCACGGCAGAAATGAGAAACTATAGGTTACACATTCTAGGGATAAGCGAGAGCAGATGGACAGGGGCAGGAAAAGTTAAAACAGCAACAGGAGAAACAGTACTTTACTCTGGAAGAGAGGATGGACAGCACAATGAAGGTGTAGCCATTATTCTACAGAAAGGAATAGAAAGGACATTACTGGAATGGAAACCAATCAACAACAGACTGATAAGATTAAGAGGTAGATTCACCAATACTACAATAATACAATGCTACGCACCAAAGAATGACAGCGATGAAGAGGTCAAGGATGAAATATATCAACAACTGCAGAAAGAAATGGAAGACACGCCTAGATATGATCTTATTATAGTAATGGGAGACCTCAATGCGAAAGCTGGTACACACAATACATATAATGAAAGAGTAATGGGGAAATGCGGCAGCGGAACAGCAAACGAAAATGGGCATAAATTAATAAGTTTCTGTAGTATTAACAACCTGGTCATTGCAGGAACACTTTTCCCACATAAATAAATTAGCAAATTAACATGGGAATCACCAAATGGTCGGGACAGAAACCAGATAGACCACATCATGATTAACGGTAGATGGAGACATGCATTACAAGATGTGAAGGTAAGAAGAGGTGCAGATGTGGGAAGTGATCACCATTTAGTAGTAGCAAAACTGAAAGTAAAACTAAGAAGGGTTGGACCAACTGTAACCACACAGAAAATCAGCAAAATAAGCCCCAGCTCCTCAAAGATTGATTAATCCGGTTATTTGAGGAACGCTTATTTCGTTACTGTAAATTGGATCTGTTTATTTCACATCAATGAGTCCACGTAGGAGACTATTTGCGCGTTCTAGTGTTCACAGTGTCATTTGCTGGTAATTCCAATACTTAAGAAAAGAATGTCAGGGATGTAAATCTCTCGGGATAAAAAATCCTCATCACACCACAGTGATCGGTAGTTGGAAATGTGTTCGGTTATTAAATTTATAATAGAAACTACAAGTGTAGATTTAATCGTTTATATTCGACACTGACAGCCTAGTCATTGATGAACAATTTAGAAATATAATATTTCGTCAGTTTTAATTCTTTACTAGTCTAAAAATACCTTTAACTGGTTACACAAAAAAATCCTAGTGAAATATCAATGACGAGCTTAACAATTAAATCACTCAAGAGGCTATTATAAATATTTACCGCAACACAAAAATGACTATCTCCAATCGAAAAAAACTAAGAAATTCCACTGGTATAATGGATCTAGAATATCGAAGCTAGACGTCTGAAAAATTGTGGGTACTAGGTAAACTGAGTTTAAAAGCTGATATATATATATATATATATAAATATATATATAAATCGCCAACGAGTGCGAGATATAACACCTTTGGGGAAATTCGGTTCAGATTCTGAATGAAAGCTAAATTTGCCACTTTCGCCGCCCGCTAGACGTGGTCACACGAGCAAATCGTCTTTTTGATCACGTCTCGTCCGCAGCTTAATTACATTCCGAACAAACGGATGTTGGGGGGGGAGGGTAACTGTAATTATCTCCCCCTGACCAATGTAACTAACAAAAGTACGACTTTTGAATAATCGCCCTTGATTTTCTTCATAAGCTTATCTCCCCCTTTTCTCACTACGTGCATCATAGTCTGTTGTAAACATTCCTAGTGTCTATAAGACATAGAGAACAGAAAAAAAAATAGTCGTGGCTACAATTATGAGTTTGACATATAAAAGTACGAAGGTTCTGTATTAACAAAACGTGCATATTAAAAAGCAAAGAGAGGTGGGAAACAGGTGGAAGCAAAAACGTGATGATACATGTAAATACATTTACATACTCTGTCACAATGCGCTCAGCGGGTATTTCAAGTGAAACTTTCGCAGTTAAGTTGCAACCGGTAATTGTTACATTTCTCTCAACACACTGGTCAAGTAGGTGAAAAAAAAAGAAATAGGTACATTCTTTTTTAGTCTTTGTAAGGTATGCTTAAAAACTTGCAGAGATTATCTTACTTTTGTGATAGAAAGCATCCTCATACCACATCATGGGGCCGAGAATACATTTTTTGAAAAGGGTACAATCTTTTATGGACACCCTGTACATGCGTTTTTGACTTAGTGGTTGGTGGCATCAGTGGTTGGTGACAAAATTATTATTATTGTTTTTTTTTCATTTATTATTATTATTATTTTTTGCTAAAATATTTTCTTACCACGTGTCACCACATTATTGGACTCACGATCGACTACTCTGCACCGCTTTAATAAGTCACGGGAAAATTTTTAACATGTAAAGATTTCTACATTTTGAGAAAGTGATTCAGTTACTCCGTAAATTAAAAAGGTTTGAATTCCACTAGACTGGGAGAGATTTGAAGCCAGACTGCGTATCAAGACCACAACATGATAGCTAGTCGTTTAATACCTCGGTTAAAGTTATAAGACGGCGATAATTTATTGGAAATTTGGAACAGAATTATTGCAGTGCGTATTATTGCAGCGCACAGCGTTATTCATGTGAGTGAATCGTCTTAAAGGAATAGATACTTCAGGCTAGATCATGATTGGTAGACACTATTTACTATGAACATTAAAGAAAATCGAAAGAAGATCATGAAACGTAATACTAATGATAAATGGCGCGAGTGAGAATTTGAGCAACGTTAAGTGTGTATCGTGAGAAGTAAAAAAAAAAACTGATATCGCTGACTTGATATTTTTCTGCCTATGGTCTGGGGTTTAAGAACACTTAAGAAATATCATCTGTTCAGGCGAGAACCAAATATAAACAGAGGGGGGTTGGGAGACAATATTAAACTATTGGATGTGAAAGGATAATCGAAGAACAAGGACCCTTAAGAGGCTTGATGAGACTACGGAGACGGCGTCGTTTCCGCTGTGGAGCAACTGCAACGGGCTATGGAACTCACGACAGTAATTTATATACAGCCAGCGTAATGGTTCTTTTCGAAATTGCCTCAAGCTAACAGCATGGTTAAGACTAGAAGTGCAGTTGAAAGTCGCAACCAAGGTAGAGAGGGTTCAGTTCCTAGCGCAAACAGGAGGCTGGATCTTGGGAGTCATGACCTAAGTATCCCCCCCCCCCTCCCTCAACACCTCATAGGGTTAAGGAAATTAAAGGGCCGAAAAGTGTTCGACGGACGACCACTTCTGAAGATGAGATTGCATCCTGTTGTAATGCTCTGTTATAGAGTTCCCTATCATTATAAACAGGTGAAACTATGAAAGCTCAAAAGTGGGGAAAACTCTAAATACGTAATCATTTACCTACAATGATTTTGTTGTATGTGCTTTCCTAACACCTTATCCCTTCTTCCTTGTCTCTCTCCCTCCCTCCTTCCCTCTTTCATTCACTTTCTCCATTTTTATTAAATCAGACTTTCGAGTAACTACTATTCAATTCAGAAATGTTGTTGTAGACTCAAAAAAGACAAAATAAATGTTTCTCACTCGAACATTTTTTGTGTGTTTGATTTTAATGAAAAGGTCAAACTTTCCAAGACAAATTGTTTCAGCTCTGAAAGTTATTCAATTATATTCTTTGCTTTGTTTGCCAGCACACGCGGAATTTCTGTCCCAGATATTAATCCATCCATCATTTACTCGACGTTCAGTCATTCTTAATTCACAGCGGGCCACAATGGAACACAACAAAAGAAATGTCAATTTTGCCAATGAAAATTTTATTTACGCGAAAGTCCTCGCCAGTATGAAAGGTTTCGTGTTTAACTGCGAGATAGCGTGTGTGAGATGTTATCTAGCGCTTCAAAGACATTACGTCGCTTTAGTACTGCGTTATTCCATCTCCACTTCTTGTTTTGAGAAAAACGCGTTTAAGGTTTTTGGGTTACTAGTTGAAAAGAAGGATATATCACATTAAAATGACATTTTTCATGAGGATCTAAAGAGTTAACTGCAAGATATTGTGTACGATGATAGAGTAAACGATTTTATATCAAAATATGACACATCAGGTCAATTTTGGCCAAAATTGGAGATAGAATAAAACAGTACTGATGCGATGATTAATTTGCTGATACCTTCACTTTTATTTGTTATGTTTTGTTGATGGTTATTTAACTCTTAGAGGGCCTGGTAGTTTTCCCATGTTTGATGCTAGAAATTTCTTGCCTCTTTGAGTTTTCTCCAAGTTTTCTCCTCTTTCCAAGTTGTTTTTAATAGTACAGTATGGTTATACACAATTGTAAGGGACATTGCGTGGGAATTAATAAAATATATATCTGGAACAAAACAAAACAAACCACATTTAATTCAAATGAATTTCCCTGAAAACTGGCCACGCGTCGTAAACCCCTGGGAAAATCGGCCTTTGTATTATCATAATCGCATGATCAAAACCTCAGATTAATAACCCATTCATCAATATAGTAAATCTTTGACTGAAAGTTGTTGTTGTTGTCGTGCTAGGACAGTTGAGCTTCTCGCTCTATTGCAGCCAATACTATGTTTAAGACTACTTGATCTACACTGTAGATCTAGGCTTTTCCGTGGGTTTCTACTATTCAGAAATGTTTTGAGTTGAAGTCATGAGCTCCAGTTGATCCAGCCTGGCTTTCTTTTAAAATATCATCACATTTGGTCTCAAGCTAGGAGGAAGAAGTTCGTAGTATACTGTGCATTCCACGACATCGAAGAGGGCCCTCCAAATATGCAGAGCTAAATTACTGTTTTCTGGTTCTGGGCTCTCCCAAAGAATTGTCACGACATACACAGAGCCACTTCTCAGTTTTCTCCACCTATCATGGGTCCATAGTGAGATCTTCCTGCACGCAGGCAACCAGGTAAAGTCAGAATTACATCTGGGGCTCAAGTGACTTCTCCAAGCTTAGTGCGCAATACTGGATTCTCAACATATTTCACGGGGATTATCAAAATATAAAACTTGAACGAAACCAAATACAAATTTAATTCAAATGAACTGGCCCTGAAAACTGATCTCCCGTCATAAGCCGCTGTGAAATTCTTGAATACTGGCCTCTTGTCCTTTAACTAATTCGAGGAAGAAATGCAAGATCAGGGCTTCTTAATTTTTTTTTTCCTGCCATGGACCCCTTTGACTGTTGATGTATGCTACGGACCCCTTCTTTGAAAAAAACCAAGTACATAAACGCATTATTAAAAGCTCAGATTAATAAGCCCTGTGCTAGGCATTCATTAATCTAGCAATGCTTTGGCTGAAAATAATTGTGCATATATGGATTCCCACGTCGGAATTAACGTTTCGAAAAGCTTATGCAAGTGGTAATTAAATGTTGCAATGTTTTTGTTTATAACAAGTAGTACACCTTGATAGCGCGGGAAGTAGATGTGGTTTGATTCGTACTAAGTATTCCAGTTTTGATTTCCTCTGTGTGTATGTATGCGAGTATTTGTGTGTGTGTATGTATGCTTTTTTATGCAAATAATGAAGATGATGAAAACTAACGTTACGACCGTTTTTTGTCTCGTATTTGTCATCGTTGCCATTATCCTTGGTAGTGTGAATGGTTCTTAAATAGAGGTGTACGAGACAGGATATATTCTTCAGTACTTCTGTAATATTTATACGTGTACTATATATAGTTGTGACAAAATCAGAGGTACATCTTCAGCCAAACCTGCAAGTCTAGAAGGAAGAGCTGGAGAAGAGAAGGATGGTCATCAGCAGCTCCACAACAAAAACCATGGTGAAATCACGAGAGGTAAAAAGGCATCAGATTACGCTGAGAGAACAGGTCGTGGAGCAGATCGACCACTTTAAATACTTGGAGCTGTCACAGACTGAAAGGAATGCATCAAAGAAGAGTTGGCTACCCGAAGAGAAGAAGCTGAGAGACTTTTTTCAAGCTATCAATCGAGGATTCCTCAGCAAAAGTAATTTAGCAAGAAGACGAATATGGCTGTATACCGCGCCACCTATGTTCCAGTCTTACCTTATAAAAGCGAGTCATGAGCAACTTTTCATTTCTTGTACATTCCATGTTGTGTAGGTCAATGCGACATAATTTCTGCCCTTACTCGTACGTATTCTAATCAGTCTGTATGTGTGTCCCTGTGTAGGTCTGTGTGTGTGTATGTTGACCTTTTTCCACGCTGCAAATTGCCTATATGTTTTCTATTTGTCGTCCTCTATCTCTCTTTACCCATCAATCTTCCACGTGACCACAACACTCCATGTTACTTATTGTTCATAAATTGCTCAAAGAAAGTGAATTTCTTCCTTGTAATATAAACAATATCTCGTGTCTTACCGGGGCCCGAAAGGGGAGCAAAGAATAGTAACACTGTTCAGTACTAGACATGTCGTAGAAAGCGACTAAGGAGGGTTGGGCATGGGAATGGTTACCCCATCCTGTAAAAAAAATTTAAACCACAAAAAACTTCAACAAACATGGACAAATCAATTAAGGAAAATAAAACACAGCCATTCAAGACAGGGGAAGGTCCTCTCGCAGGGAGGCGTATGATACAACACAGAGAAAGCCGAAAGGAGTCTGTGTTACTGACTAACCTTTTTTCTTCTAGGAGAACTTCCAGATTTGGCACCTGGAATGTGGACATTGAACGAACAAGGGAAAGCGGGACAAGAAGCAGCAGAAATGAGGGAATATAAAATCGAAGTTTTGGGACTGTGTGAAACAAAGTGGAAGGGGGTAGACAAGAAGAAACTCATCACAGGTGAATTGGTGCTGTCCTCGAGACATGAAGACGAAAGTTCACACCACAGTGAAGGGGTAGCTCTTATGCTATCTAAAGAAGCACAGAAAGCACTCATTGAATGGGAAGCTGTTGGACCCAGAATAATAACAGCTACTTTTAAAACAGCTCAAAAGATAATAAATGTAAATGCCATCCAATGTTATGCACCAACTAATAACAAAGAAGAGTCTGTGAAAGAAGCATTTTATACTAGACTGCAGGAAATTATAGAGAAAGTAAAAAGAAGAGACATCACAATTTTGATGGGTGACATGAATGCAAAGATAGGTACAGTCAACACCCGCTTTGAAGAAGTCATGGGAAAACATGGGCTAGGAATAATGAATGAAAATGGGGAATTATTCTCAAACTTCTGTGCTTCAAATCAACTGGCTATAGGAGGAAGCATGTTTCCACATAAGAGAATACACAATGCAACATGGATATCACCAGACCATAGAACAGAAAATCAGATTGATCATATATGCATAAACAAGAAGTTTAGATCATCATTGCAGGATGTAAAGGTATATAGAGGAGCAGATGTGGCATCAGATCACCACCTTCTGATAGCCAAAGTAAAAATGAAACTCAAGAGATATGCAACGACGCAAAGTTATAGACAACAATTTAATGTAGGACATCTAAGAAATCAAGCAACGAGAGACAAACTTGCGGTCACAATATCCAACAAATTCCAAGTGCTCCAACAGCTGGAAGATGTAGTAAATACAGAAGACTATTGGCAGCAAATCAAAACTGTATGGAATGAGACATGTGAAGAAATACTGGGCAAAAGGGAACGACAACAAAAAGGATGGATAACAACAGAAACCATCAATAAGATAAAAGACAGAAAAAACAAGAAAGCAGATTTAAACACAAGCAAAACCAGAAGTTCCAAAGCCAAGGCTCAAGAAGTGTACACAGAAGCAAACAAAGAAGTTAAAAGAAGTATCAAGTCAGTCCTATTGTATGACTCTGAAACATGGAGAACAACAAAGACAACAACCAAAAAGCTACAGACTTTCATAAATGGGTGCTTGCGTAGAATAGAGGGATTAAAATGGTATGACAAGGTTACCAACGTGGAACTGAGGACAAGAATTAGACAAGTGCCAGTGGAACAAGAGATGAGAAGAAGACGATGGCGATGGATAGGACACACACTGAGGAAACCTATTGATAGCATTACAAGGCTGTCCTTGTTCTGGAATCCACAAAGCAAGAGAGGCTGAGGTAGACCAAGAAGCACAAAGAGAAGAGAGCTGGAAACAGAGTTGAAAATGATGAGGAGAACGTGGAAAGAACTTGAGATGATGGCACGTGACAGGAGGACTTGGCATTGGTTTTGTTGAAGGCATATAGACTCCTTTGGGAGTGGAGGGTTATGAATGAATGAATGAATATAAATAATACGTTTTATTTGCCCGGTGTTTTTTCATGAACTCATTGCCGTTTTGTTTATTTATCGTACTCTTAAAATTGATCTGTTAAACCACATCTTTGTGATCTCTAGAGATGTTTTTGCTTGTTTGTCCAGGACTGACTTTCATTCGATACATTAATGAAAAGCACTTGTGCTTACATCGACAGACTAGTTCCAGAAATAAGCTAAGCGAGAGAGAGAGAGAGAGAGAGAGAGAGAGAGAGAGAGAGAGAGAGAGAGAGAGAGAGAGAGAGAATAAATACACGCTTTATATATTCCACCTTAAAATGATGTTTCACTGCTCAAAAGCAGTAAACAGTTTTGTACTTTAAACATAAAGTGTTGAGATAATGTTTATTCTAAATTGAAGCGTCAGGACTGACTTTGAACATTTTGTGGAGAAGAGCCACATCATGACATGACTCTTATTTTTAAAGATAAAGCTGTTTACATCAATGTCATGTCAGTTAGTGCTCAAAATGTTCCGGGGTTCACATAACAAGAAGTCTGTTTTACCTTCCCCAGTACTCTGTACAATTGATGTTTCTGGTATCTGTGTGATAGTTCACGTTTTAAACATATATTCGTATGCTCTCTGTCAGGTTCTTGACAACCTGTCTTTTTATACGTCTTTCAGCAGAGCCTGGCATAAGGAGATTTTCAGGATAGCTTCTCGTCTCCATGTGACATGGCCAATATGTGAGATGATATCATCATCATAATCATCACCATCATCTCCCTTAGCGTTCATTACGGAGCAATGCAGTTGGTCCTGCTGGAGGCCTGCACAAAACAGTTACATGCTTTTACAAGGTGAGGGGGGGGGGGGGGTGAAGAAGATTGGTATCGACTAAGCCCTTCCCGCTTGTATTAGACAAAGATAAACCCAGTCGAAAGACAGATAATTATCAGGAACATAGGTAATGTAACCCAACAGAGAATTTAATTACTCTGAAAGAGGTGTTACAATATTAGGTATGGGTGGTAGACAAAAATCCTGATATTCCCAATTGTTCTTCCCTTTACTAAGCAAATGAAAAAGGGGGGGGGGGGGTTAAACAGAGTTAACAAAATATCACACTTAAAGGAACAATGCAGGGTATACAGAAAATGTATTACCCGGTAGGCAAGTTAACAAATGGTTTGCAAAATTAAATCTCCTGTCATTCATGCACGCGCGTGAGGGCCCACACTCATATACTCACACACACTTACCGATTGCAGCATCAGACAATCCATAGAATTATATAAACAGCAATTACACTCTTGACATATGAAAATGTCTGGTACTTCGATGTCCCGCCCAGATGTAGCGAGGTTTGCTGATAGCAAATATTCCCACTTATCGCCGGACTTGAAGCCTAAGTGTTCTTGTGTTTTATTATATAAAAGGGAGTCTATGAGATGGCACTGACACAATTCAACACAGGGGTGAGGATGGAGTGGTCTCTTTAATTTCGCTGCTGGAGGTAAAATTCCTTCAAGGCGTGATGATAGCAACTGACCGGTAGGTTTTAAATCCAGTGAGGAAAAACTAGGCCCAGTCACAGTTCAGGTAAATATGTACTCTCTCACAGTAGGGCAGTAAATAAAATATCGCTACTGGCACTGTTCATCTTCCAGTTTATCTTACAGATTGTAATTTAATTTGATGGTTTCTTTTTAAATATTCTTGGGTAGGCTTTCTTTCATGTAATTATGATAGCTAGGCCGCATCGGACCGCCACAAGATTAAATTTAAAATGTTTCATCAATATGTCTGGAAGTTTTAAGATGATTTCTTTATTGCTGGGATCGCAGGTTACGATCACTCTGTATGAAAAAAAAAACATGTAATATACCGAAAAATCAAATAACATTCTAAAGCGCGATGAATTTCCCGTTAAGACTATAATATACACTCGCGAATTTAATTATATATTTAAGAAGACACTTCGCGAGTTTAAATGGTTAAAACACACATCTATATATGTGACTTAACTCAATTAGTTATAAATTCCTTCGCGACTTTTAAAAGTTAATTTAAGCATTTAAGCATCTATTATCTTTTGAAATAATATAATAGATATATCATTACATTTACAACTGGAACTATTGAGATGGTTTAATTTAATAGATTTAAATTAACGCAAAATCCAGTGAAATAGAATGAATGAACTAGACCACTGATCACTTTACACAATTATATTTTACTGTTTTGCACAGAATAGAATTCACTGCAAATATATATGAAAATCCAGGGGAAAATCTAACACGATTTCAAATATAGCTAGTGCTTCTGTCAAGGTCTGGCCAACGAGTGATAAAATGCATTTCTTCATGGTCTGTATATATCTAAAATGGAATGTAAGATGAGTGGGACATGTTAAAATTTGACACCTTTTTAGATCTCATGAGACTTTTAGGGATCTGACCGCCAGACTAAAGAGAGATGCCGCCCCTGGTTTTCCGTATCTCCGCTCACTGCGTCCGCGTCGGCTTTCCCGTTCGCTCTCACTGCGATCGGTTCTGTGGTTAACACAGGGATGCGAAATACCGGCAAGAAACTTGCGTCGCTCGTTTCAGGGACCACTACTGCCTTTTTGATAGCGTGCCGCTAGTCTTTCCTGAGATCCCACCCCCCGTGTCTTTGATCGTGGTCGCTACTATCGTTTGATGCTGGCAACGCCCCCCACTGGCCAAGTTAATGAAAATAACTGCATATGATTGCTCAAGAGATATCCGTGGGCGTGATTTAACCTCTCCTTAAATCAATGCGATGACCAGAATGAACGGTAGATAAACTGTCCACATATTAATCAGCAAACGTGTTGACCATCTGCGTGGAAAGGTTGCATAGCTAATGAGTCCAGGTGAAAATAATCCCGTTTGACGAAAAGTTACCACAATATTCGGGGGCACTGATGCTATCCGAAGGGGTCGTTACGAAGGGTCGTACCATATCATTCAACACTTCAGGGGTACCGATGTTATGAGAGGGTTCTTACCATCATCTAACAAATTCAGGGACGGCTGAGTTGTCTGTCACAACTAATTAGCATGCACATTGGTTGCACATAAGTCATGCCTTTCTCGCTACCTGCCTTACTTATAGTTTAGCCACGCCTACCTGTCTTCTTTCAAGCGCTAGCAGAGCAGCTTTTCAGATCCTGAACTGTCATTCCATGAAAAGGGGACGGGTCAAGGGCGATAAGACGTACCTTTGATGGTTACATTTGACAGGGGGAATTAAGCGAATGCAAAAAGGGGGGATAACCACAGTTACCTACCACATCCGTTTGTTCGTGATCCCCAGGGGGACGTAATCAGCTACAGTAAGAGACGGGATCAAAGACTTCTGCTCGCTAGCAAATGGCTATGCGGTCGGCAGAATTGTGAAAGAAAGCTTTCATTCAGGAATCGAACCGTAGATTTTCCTAAAATACGGGCTAAGGCGTGATATCTCGCACTAGAGAGCGAAAGAAGACCTATTTTATATAAATACCTCATCCTTTAAAATCAATTATCTAGTCACCTCAGATTTTTCGGAATATCTAGCTCGAATCCTAGAGCCATTATACAAAGTTGTTCACTTAGAATTTCGTTGGAGATAGTCTCATTTTATGTGTTGCGGTAAATATATATACTAGCACTTGAGTGATTTAATTGTTAGAGTTCGTCATTATATTTCACTAGGATTTACTGTGTTAATTGATAGCGTATTAAATACATATAGCTAATTTTTCCAGCTGTAAAAGTAAATTTAATTACTCGCTATTCGACAGTAATAGATGTTTAATTAATTAATAAGACGCTAGGTGTTTGATAAATGACGAAGTATAATTATCATGTGTAACTTTATAAATGACTAGTGTTCATATCGCGCGTTAAAAGCGTTAAGATAAACTAGACTCTTGTGGTTATTTAAATATAATTTAATACCGGAGTAGTTAAGAGGCCTTGCCCTAAACGTGTGTTAGGTTATAATATTTCTATTACTGTTATGATATTTGTTTGGTTTCCAACAAAATCTAGGCTGATTAACCCTGCGATCTAGCGGTCTGAATAGCTCCAGTAACATTTTAAATCATTATCGGGTCTTGGATTTTGACCTATGCGGTCCTCTTGGTTTCATCCAGAGAGAGAGAGAGTCCTAACGCAAAAACATTAATAATAGAGTATAACTGCACACGCAAATTACCCAGGTTGTTTACCTACAATTGTCAGCCCGTGGTGGCCAAATATCTAGATAACATTGTTCCAGAATACTAACTGTCGTTGTTTTCCTTTTCACGAGTGGATTTATCCAGAACAAAGAATACTTGGGTCCAGAATAGGCACTCAAACCCCAGAAAGAGAGAGAGAGAGAGAGAGAGAGAGAGAGAGAGAGAGAGAGAGAGAGAGAGAGAGAGAGAGAGAGAGAGAAACAGATAGGACATCTTTTCCTTATCATTATTGGTTTCAAACAGTTTACCCACCAGACATTTTCCTTTAAATATCGGGACTACTGTGTATTGTCCATGGTGAACATTTGATCGCGGATTATATTTTCTACATTGAACTACCTGACGTGAACTTTCTCATATCCAATAAGCACTATCAAAGCGGGCGTTCCCCATTAGGAAAAATTAATCATCCTTGGAGGAACTGGGGCTCACTTGGAAAAGCACCACACTGAACTATGTTAATTAGGCACTGAAGTTACGTTCAAGAATAGTAGGTAAGCGTGATTGAATGTGGCCACAGATTGACAGATTGTAAGAAAGAAGAATGAATATTTCTTATATTGTATAATCATTGTACACCTCTGTTGGGATCTTCTTTTTTGTCCTTTACAAGAGGGAAGTGCCTATTAGGCTAATGATTTCCATATTTTTTTTGTCTGTAAACTATATTCTATTGATGTAAATGATTAATGTTGTGAATTTCTAGTGATAATAAACTTAATAAACCTTTAGTTATTGCGTTGGTCAACCCCTGCCCTATATGTTATCCATAGTTTGTTTTCAAGTCTGTGCGTATTTGTCACAAAATTGAGTGTACGTGAGTGTAGTGTAACTGGTATTTTGTACAAGGAGAGATAGTGCGTCTAATTTAAATATAGTCATAAAGATAGGCTGCATTAGAGCAATTACGCAATCCAGAGACTGATCTTTGTCTTACACTATCACCCCTCGTGAAAAGAAGAAAACTATTTCTTACACCTTACTCTCACATAGTTAACACTATCACCTCTGCTCGGACGGGACCATACAATTTCAGACCGATCCTATCAAAATTTACGACATTTACATGATAAGGTTGTCAGCCCCATGCACGTGACATATACAACTGGAAACGGGGCCAAGGAGATTTCATAAACTGACTCAAGAAGGGACACTGTTTAATCGTTTGGTGAATATTTTTCTACCTGTAAATTTTCTTCATGTTCAGTACTTCAGCAAATAAATGTCTGTTTCATTACATAAACCAAACTCTGGAGCAGAAGCAGCGAGACAAATACATCACAATGAACAACATTTTAAAATACAATTTGCCATGTCTGCCTGTTATGGTGTGAATTTGTATCTGGCTCAGGGGTGTGTACACCAACGAAAAGTCAACTTGAAACAGCCAATTATAACTGGTTAAATAATCTCCATGAGTAGTTAATTCACGCAGAAGTCTTTATTAACGTATATATATATCATTCCTGGATTACACTTGCTCATCCACGCAAGGTTATTTGTACATATTTTGCATTTTCTTATCACGCCTAAACTATGTCCGCACAACTGCCATTCATGCAACCACCCCACTAGTTCATCTATACAAACAAATTACATAAAGACAGCTCCTGCATTGATTCATAAATTAATTGTTTAGTTCTACGTATTAACACAATCTCTGGTCTGACTAACAAATTGTTTTGTTTATTTAAACATTATATCTCGTACTTGCTATCTCCTATAAAATAAAAATTAAGTCAACAAGTAATCACGGAGTTTGTGAGCTCATAAATCAATTATTGAACACTGACACTAATCACTTAAACAGCGCCTTGAGGTAGAATCAAACAGACAATAACGTGTCAGACATTCTGCGTGAATTAACTACTCATGGAGATTATTTAACCAGTTATAATTGGCTGTTTCAAGTTGACTTTTCGTTGGTGTACACACCCCTGAGCCAGATACAAATTCACACCGTAACAGGCAGACATGGCAAATTGTATTTTAAAATGTTTTTCATTATGATGTATTTGTCTCGCTGCTTCTCGCTTAAACAATCATAATTTATTTAACTCACACTTCAAACCTGCTGCGGGACAAAATTGTTTGTTCAATGTACTTTTAGTTGATGAAATCTTACGTCAAATAACATTTAAATGCATTTAATTCATGTTTTTCTCCTTCAGGGTGGAGTTGTCACAGCTACAGCTGTAGCTGTAGTTTGCCAGCCGCATGTACAACCTCATGTACAACCTCATGTACAACCTCATTAGTGCCTTTCATAACATATCTGAGACAGCAGTTTTTTTTTCTTTCTTTGTCTACGCAGAGACCCCCCCCGGGACTACAAAGGGCCCGTCTATTTGATGTATTTCAACAACGTCAGCCACGGAGACAAGAGTACAATTTTCGTGTTGAGAACAAGACATGTAACCCTCAACAAGCATTTGCACATGTTGACTTCAGACCATGCACCACAATACAATCACTGTAACAGACAGAAGAAAGAAACAGTAGACCACCCCAGAAATGCCTGGCACTAGCAGACCTGTGGAAGCAATTTTAACCACCAAACCCCTCCATCACCAACACCCTGTATATCTCTTAGCCTCCTTCCCTATCGCACGTAAACAATTCTCTTGAGGATTCTTAACTATTTATTTTCTTCTATTCATTCCTGGAAATTTAGTTACGTGTTCTGTCAGTGATGTTTCAACAAGACACTCATTGTTCCTTCTGTCTTATGGCGTGCAGTAATGAGCGTCCTCTGACTTTGATTCTACACTCATTATGTACATACAGTATTTATTTCATGGAAGGACAAAGTGACAAATGTCGAGGTGCTGTCACGTGCTGGCCTTCAAAGCATGTATACATTGCGTAGACAGTGCATACTATGCTGGCATGGCCATGTCCGCCGTATGGAAGATGGTCGCATCCCTAAAGATATCTTTTACGGACAACTGGCAGATGGCAAAAGAACAGCTGAGGTTCAACGATGTGTGGAAGAAACACGTGAAGGCACTGTACATAAATCCAGCAAACTGGGACAATTGTCACATAATTTCGTGTCGCTCTCTTGTCCACTACGGCCGTATTCTGTGACAGTTGTTGTACTGACTAATTACGTGCTTTTCAGTGGTGAGCACCTTTTTCTTTCTCTGATTATGTAACATATATTTAGTATTTTCAAATATTCTTACACTCCTCCCAGTGATAAGTCGTCATGTCTGTTTGGTTACCCGTTCCACCCTGCTGGGAAAGGAACGGATGAGATAATATTAACCGACAATCATGTTGGTTAATCTCGGGTGTGGCCGACCTCAGACTACAGATTAACACTAAAATCGCCCCAGCGACTTTGGTTTAGCATTGATAAGGAGAAGGTGTCGCACTTTCCAAGATGGTTAAAGAGACAAATTTTCTCTGCGCAAAAGACGGATAGAGTGCGACACATTTTGGACAGACATGAATGACATCATCATTTCCTGTCCCCCTGTTTCAAAGACATTACTTTAGAGGAAAGTAAGATGTTATATCTGAAACACATTGTCGAAAGAGTGTACGGACTTTGTCACCTCCATTAATGGGAGACGTGACCTTTTGCATTATGCACAGAATTTTCCAAGTGGGAATAATTTTGATTTACCCCCCCCCCCCTATCCCACCCCACCAAATACGCTGTTTTTAAACAACTGGCGGTAGTTCGAAATAGAGGAACCACCCAATTCCTGATTGAACCCTGCCTAAATCGTAACAAACAACTGCGGGGGAGTGTCGTAATTTTTATCTGAGAGGGTGCTGATGAATATTGGTCCCTTTAGAGTGTAAAGTGATATTGAAGGCTCTGTGAGAATAAGGATTTAGGAGAATGAGGTAGTAGATTCACAAGCGCTGGGAAGGAGCAAGGACAGTCTCTTATTACGACAATATCTGTTTTCTCACAGACTACTCCTATCTCTCTTCTGCACAAACAATTGTTTGTCAGTTCCCGTCGCTCAACGCGCTCACCGATTTGGTGATTCTGTCGCTCAACGTACATGAATACAACCTACACAGATGGAAATGTTTGGAGTTTTAGGCCAACCGACAACCAACACAATTAATGATTAATACCTTTATTATCATAAAGGACTCACACATAATTGTACATTTACAGTCAAAAATCAAAGGTTACAGAATACAAATATGATAAGGGAAGAGGGGTTTTTGAGGAGAAATATCCCATCCACCGTTTCCCGTTTATATTTACTAACAGACAAAACCCGGTCCCAAAGACAAGAAAAGGGGGGGGGGGGGAGGGGGATCAGAGATAGGCAATTTAACCCACTGGTAAAGTTATTACTCTGAGGCAAGGGGTTACAGAAAAGGATGGGGGGGGGGGGTGTAGAGGAAAAGCTAGGGTTCTCAATTGTCTCCCTTTAAATCAACAAATTTTACGGGAGGGGGGAATGAACACAGTTACCCAATCCCGCTAGGAGAGATCCCGTACAAGGAATATAATGCACCTTAGTACAAGGTCGAACTAATTAAAAGGGTAAAGAAAAGATAAATCTCCTTTCATTCAAAAAAAACACACTAGGGCTGGCCATCCCCACAAACACACACGCAGACTTACCGAAAGGTGAATTCTGGCACTTCATAGGAAATACATCAAAAAACAGCACTAAACCTTGGCTTAGGTAAAAGTATTTTCTTCCGTGTACAGCCCCAGATTTTGCGGGTTTGTTGAAGTTAACAAAGTGTCCCGAAATCGCTGGACGTTGAAGTTTAACGGTACTGTTTGTTTATTAGATAAAGTTCCTAAAGAAAGGCACAGGCACTTGGCTAAGCGTGAGGTATGGTGTGGTTCCTAAAATTGGCACAGCTGGTGGAGATAACTTCCTTTTTCCGTAATGTCACAAGTTAAGAAAACACTGAGGTAAGTTCTTCTTCGAGGGGGGGGGGGGGGGGGGGGGGGGGGGGGGGGGGGGGGGGGGGGGAGTAAAATCCACTGAATATACGTGACAGACAGTGTTCAGGTATCGATGTTTTTTCTTCACAAATAGGGGCAGTGAATAAAATATGTTCTGCTTCCAGTTTTCTTTAAGGACTCTATATGAACTAGTATTTTTAAAGTGTTTCTTGAATGGCTTTATTCTCAGTTACGTTCAGAGGAGCGGGGCCCATTACAGGTCGCCACAAGTTTAGCTTTAAAAAAAAGTTCATATGTTACTGGAGTTATCAAATTGAGTTTGGCAGAACTCTGTATATAATTAATAATTGCTGGGATGCAGGTTGAATGATCGTTCTGAATGAAAGATAATCAAAACAAGAAATGCATTACAAATCATATTATAATCTGACGCGATAAATTACAGTTAGCCTATTTACTTATTAGCGTCGTCAATTAACAAATCAGGAAAACTTCCCGTGAGTTAAAAATAATTAAAAGCACATCTATCTATACAGAACTAAACTGTATTAAAGTTATAATTCTCTTTAACGTCTGCAAAATAAATTTACGCGTCAATTGTATTAGGAAATACTTTTAGCTGTAACATTAGTTTGCACTAGAACTTCGAAAATGGGTTTATTTAATAAGGTTAAATTTACACCACAATCCATTGAAATCAATTGAAATAACTCGACCACTGATCACTCGAAGCTAATGTATAAATTACCGTCTGCACAGAAAGAATACACTCCAATAGACACGAAAGTAGATGAAATCCAGCAGGAATCCGACTATGCTAGTGCAACTAGGATTCTGTCAGAGCGAACGATAAAATGCAGTTTATCGGAGTTCTCTATTTATACTTCTCGAATGTAACTTGAATGGGGCGTGTTAAATTTTCGCACCTTTCTTGAACTTGAGCAAAATTCGAGATACCTCGCCGTGGTGTTAACCGTTGCAATTCCTACGATTCCCCCGGTCTACCGATTTCCTTCCGTCTCAGGCTGCTCGCATAAGAGTGCGAAAATTTCCCGAGAAGCTAACTCTGTGAGCTGAAAGTTCCTGATTCTTCAGATCGCGGCCGCTCCACGTTGAATTCTGAAGATCAGCCTGTTCTTTGATGGTACCGCTGTTCTGAGAGCTTTGGCAACTCCCACCAGGCGGGGTGACAGCCAGGTAAGAAAATGATCTGCTGTATATTGCTCTAGAAACAGGAGTGAGTCTGTGGCCCGTCCTTTTTTGGGCCGGCGTTAAGGAAAAGATTGCTATAAATCGTTCTCAGAAATGGTTGTGGGCGGGATTTAATCTCCCATCAAAGGCCATGCGATCTCAAACGTTCGCATAAGATAGCAGGCTACATATTAATGATCCAGCGTGTAAGGTTCTCGTGGAAATGTTGCATGCTGGTAAACGATACAACAGATGATCAGGGGTTCTAAAGTTATGAGAGGCCAATATTCTGTTATCATCCATCGAGTCAGGGAAATTCATTTGTCATACTTAGACGTACGTCACAGGGAGTCATAGGTAAAGGTAAAGGATCCCATTACACACCTATTGAGGCATATTGGAAATACGTTGTTAGGCCCGTATTTTCTTGACCATTGACACACTAGGAGTGATGTGGTCATCATCACGCCGGCCGCCTTAACCTACACAGAGTTGTTCTGATAACAAATTCATGAGGCTGGGTCGACCCCGGAGCCGTATGCGGTCTAAAAAAAAATCCCACCTCAACTGGGGATCGAACCATGGACCACCGAGCTAGGAAGCCAGTGCACTAACCACTGCGCTACCACGGCTCGTGTGGGGGCATAGGGCCATATAAAATGACACTTTAGCCAGATTAGAACACTGAGAATCGTTTGTCAAGACGACAACCAGAGTGCCAGAGTTAAGACTAGAAACAAGATTCATAAATCGGACCGGATGATTGTTTGAGAAATTTTTGAGGACTTAAGAGCCCAGAGAGAAAAACAAACTCTACAGTTTTAACAAGGAAAACGGGAACCTGAGGAATCTGGAACACGGAGAAAGTGGGAACTTATTGTTAAAGTAACGACCCCAAGAACGCGTGTAAAAGGCATCTGCTAGTGCTTTAACCTACTTGTCTGAGCAAACAGTCTGTGAGCCAAGATTGGCGTAAGTTGTACATTTTACATTCTATATTTTTCATTATCAACATGTGAACTAATATGTATATATTACCATGTGAATATTAATATGTGGAAATTGCTAGTGGATGTCCAAGTCAATTGAGGCTGGCAACCTCAGCATATAAAATGATGATTTCTTGAACCACCACTGCAAAGGCTGGTGACTGCTTTATTGCTAGTTTCTTAAAAGAACTAAAAAGCATAGGTAGTCCCAAGTTCCATATGGAGCAGGGAGGACACGATGAAAGAAATGATGTACATTCTAATAATAATATTTACATTTACAAACCAGTGTAAATGTCTGTGAAAACATGTTCCATCTATATTGTGAACATTTTTAAACCAGTGTAAATGTAACTGAAAACATATTCAATCTATATCGTGAACATTTTTCAACCAGTGCAGATGTAAATGTAAACATATTCCATCTATATTATTAACCTTTTCATTTGAATGTAAAGTAAATATAAAGCTTTTCAATTTAAATGTAAAGAAAGTTTTCTCTCGAGGGATTAAGCTTAATTCACATCGAGGGTAAAGTCTGAGGTAGATAGGATGGTGGAATAGGAAGATGGGGGCACATAAGTACGTATCGGGAAACTCAATACCCAGGAGGGTGTTTTGTTTCTATTCTTTTACCATACTAGTTGGTGGTATCAGTTGAGGGTACCATCTCTGGAACAAGAAGGGTACAAGTGGCCTGAAGTCGAAGCTATACACCATCATCAGACGGGGCTTAAAGACGAGGGACCAACTTCGTAGACACTCCCTGACATTTCTGGGAACGTGCTGCGCCCAACAACCTTGACCAGTGACGAGCGGGATCAGCGATCCAGTCTACTAAGACCCAAAACATCAGACGGCGCACAACCATTATTGACAGCTAAGTAACACATAAAAGCTGCCAAGTGACCACCTTTACAAACTACAATTACATCACACAGCGATGATGATAATTTTCTGATAAATAATTTTTTTTTTTTTTTTACCCTGTTAAAACCTAATTGATTATTAAATTGTTTATTTGTACATATACAAATTAACGTCGACTTAATCATTTTGAATGTACTGCATGTTTGTCTCAGTCAATTTACTAAATACACTCATAGCTATACCAGAATAAGAAGAATTCCACTGAGTAAATCAGGTTTGGGGCTTGAACGAGCTGGAAAAAATCATTGCATAACGCTTTCTTCACAAACGGCGACGGATCAGATATAAGTTAATAGTGCTCGGCCCTTAGCAGCATTGTTCTTGACTTCTGAAAATATCTTGTGGACACTACCTTGAGTTAGAAGCATCATTATCCTGCTATCTACAACTCTGCCATGAATAATCTTGTGCGAAGGCAGACACCTTTGAAGACCCATATTAGATACTCTTGAGTTTTGGCCACTGTTGGACCACTGCTGAAAAGCAGGGGAGGCAATTTCGTGACAACAATGAAACCCCCGATTGCACCAAGTGGCAATCCTACGGCACCACCTCAGATTGGGCGAAACGAAGATCTCACCACAAGCAGAAGAGAAATGAACATGCCAAAAGAAGCACAGGAAAACAAGCAGCTGAGGGCTATCACCACAAGTCTATCTAAGTAAAAAAAAAAAAAAAAAAGGTAAAGGATTCCGTTGCACGCCCATTGAGCCAAATTGGGAATATGGTGTTAGGCCCATGTTTTCTTGACCATACAGCACTCTAAGGGTGATGCGGTCAGCATCACGCCGGCCGCCTTTAACCTTCCCTGAGTTGCTCTGGACCTATGTCCCAGTCTTGACATATGGATGCGAGTCATGGGCAATGACTACAAACCACAAAAGCCAGATCCAAACCTCAGAAATGAGGTATCTTAGGAAGGTGGTTGAAGTAACAAGAAGAGACATGGTCCGCAACCAGACGATACGTCAAGGCCTTAAATCCCACCCCCTGCAGACCCAAGTAGAACAGTCCCAACTAAGATGGTTTGGCCATGTCTGCAGAATGTGAGAAGATCGGCTACCACGACAAGCATGGGAAACAAAGAGCCAGGGATCCAGACCCCCAGGACGACCCAGAGTCCGCTGGGAGGACAACATTAGACAATCTTTGAAGGACCGAGGACTAGAATGGAGCCAGGCCAGGAGGAAGACAGCCGATAGGATAGTCTGGCGCTCTCTCTTCCAAACCTCTACACCTCACGGTAGAAGGGGAACAACTAAGTAAGTAAGAGTTGCTCTGGTATCCAATTCATAAAGCTGTGTCGACCCCTAAAAAATCCCACTTCAACTAGGGATCAAACCATGGACCATTGAGCTCGGATACCAGTGCACTAACCACTGCGCTACTGCAGCTTCTACTAATTAAGTACAGATTATTATTGTTCTGAATTGAATTGCATCATCTATCCGGTTTTTCCGCTAAGCAGTTACTTATACCTTTTCCTATCTTACTTTCCGTGTCCACATTTGTTTAACACCGTTTCCAGCACTGTTGTCTTTAAAGACTGTCCAATCTTTATGTATCCTTCCAATGTTGGTTCGTTTGTAACGCTTTATACTTTCTATCTATCATCATATCTCTGTTTGTTCTTTATAGAGCACCGAGCGAACACTGCCGTCCTTTGCACGAAGCCGGCATCCAAGAGTTCATGTGGTAGTGCAGTGTTGGTTTCTGAAGCGATATGTTTTATATGATGAGGTTGCCACCCCCTCCCCATGAACAACCTCATATTAGTCGCTTCTAATGACACGCATGAGGGAGCAGTTGTCAGATTCTTTTTGTTTCTTCAGAGGTGGTGTACGGGAACTGGACGGGGTCGTTTCTTTATATATTTCATTTACGTTTTTTTTTTTAAACTTCACATTAGTATCTTCGGCTAAAATAGTGCGTTTGGCAGAGTGGATAGAGCGCTGGCTTCTTGCAGCACATGTACCGAGTTCGAAACATGGTAATGTCACGCTTCTGTCTACCCAGGTGTAAATGAGTACCTGATTCTGTTCTTAGGGAAGGAAACGGCAGTGAAGAAGGGAACTAGTAAGCCCTCTAATATTTCACGCACGTCCCTACCGCAGTATCTGCTATGGGTTTACCTTTTCATTTGATTAACCCCCATGTAAATAACGTAACATGGGAAATACATGTAACAGTGTAAATCTTATATTCTAATGTTAGAAATTTCTATGCACTCAGGAACCAATTTCTCAGTTTCAGTGACATATATATTTTATACAACATTCACATAATTTGGCTTTGCGTGTACCAGCCTCAAACCAAAGTGTGTCTAAAACACTGTTGAGAGCACATCATGGGGCGAAGCAATCTTGATAAATTTATATTTTGAGGGATTGCTACGCACCATGCTGTACCTCACCAAAACGCAGAAACTAAAATTGTTAGCTATGACAAAGTAAGGTATTGAGGGATGACGTAAGAGAGTCTGCTTGTGGAATTAGTGCCTATCGAACGTGTTTTTTAAAGCGTGGCTTGGTCCACTTAATATGTGTAGAAGAATCTACTTATAACGAGTGTATGAGTCTATATTCGACTCAAAAATAAAGTGTATAATTGTAATTCAAGGTGGTGGAACCACTTCGTCAAGATATATGAAACGACACCTGGTATTAAAGTGCAAGATGTAGGTGTCTTCTCTGATTTAGGATGTTGCTGTGTATGTGGTAGTGGAACAGTTCACAGGGTTATCACACAGGCAACATGACGTGTAGAGTCATAGAAAGGGTAACTTCGTTGTATAAGTTTCTTCCATTTATTGCACGCCACAAAACAGTCATGATACTTATGACATCAACATAGTTAACGAGTTCAGCAAGATGATATGGCACATTGAAAACAATTTCTGTAGTCAGCAATGACAGCTGTTGTATATATGCGTCATAAGACATCACAGTTCAATAGATTCAGAAATTCATAAATCATAGAGTTCTAGTTCGTGAAGCTGTATAAATAATAATAAATTTCTATAACTTCTGCAACAGTGTCAGCTACAGATCTTCAATGTTCATAAACAATAATAAATGCTCCCATTCTGATGCTAGCAGATCAGTTGTATACAATAAGTCCGTTCACTGTCTGCACGTGAATAGCATACATGGGCTACAGGTCAGCTCGACCTTTATAATGTTCCTAAGTCTAACCATCTGACTTGGACGTGATCTCTGATATAACGAATCCTGGAACACAGACAATAGTCTTGTTGGTCTAGAGCGACCCATATATATTTAACTAGTTCAGGTATACAGATACCGGTGACTTAATCCTAGTCAAAGTACCTCTCCATTTTGCATCACACAGGCGAGCAAATAGGCGACAAAATGACGAACCTCTAGATGATAGCATAAAGTTCGATACAAGAGGAATTACCTTATTTCGGAAAATCAACCATGAACATATGCCTCCAGGCAGGCGTGAATAATACTGGGAAATAGTCTAGTTAGCTAACTAACTCACAAAGACAATGTATTTCCCTCAGAGAATCACAAGACGCAGGTCGCGTCTGCTCGCTTCTTAAACCATTTCTCAACTGCCGAACTGGGCGGAACACACAGAACGAACTCCCAGCTTTTGACATGCGCAGAACGACAATCTCTGAGTTGCCGTTCACAATAAGACGATTCTAAGAACATTCGAGATAAAAGTCTTACACAGTCGCGCCTTTTATGGTCATGAAAAGAAGCGTTAAGAAAGGTTTCAGACATCTACCATAGTTGACTGGTACTACCAAATAAGGAGATGTGGTCACGCTTCGTTCAAGAAATTATAGACCGAACGTGTCTCTATACAAGAGAAGGCAAACTCCTAAAAAATTGTAGTTTCGATAACTCGGATTATGTCCCTTTGACCATAGAAAACATAATACACACTTCAGTCAAAAAAAATGATCATACATATGAAAAATGTTTATACAAACGAAAAATAATAATGATCCGTGCGTAACATTACCGCACCCTCCCGGGAAAAAAAAAATGAAACATTTTTTTTTTTTTTTAAATCCTGGAGCCGGAAAAAATCTAGGCTCCTAACGCACGTATGATGCGTGGATATATACCTAACAAATTAGCTCAACGCATGGAGCGACACTGAGATCATATCTCAGATCCTTAGAGAAAAAATTTATCTAAGTATACGCTGATATATTCCAGGAAGGTGCCACCAACACACGCCACAATGATGGCAACAACATAATGACAATCAAATTATTCTCATACCAATATATGAAATTAAATATATTATGTGTTATCATACAATGTGTTGCAAATAGCGGTGTAATTTACTAATATACCGCACTATATTATTACATTATATAAAGTAACAGTAATTAATAAGTAATACATGTGTTGATCTTCGGTGACATAAAACATTCAATAGAAGAAGACGTGGACATCATCCGCTCCCAATGTAGGACAGGACTTGATATCCTCAAAGTTCCACAATGGACATAAACTCGCAGACTTCAATGATGTGCTGCGAAAATATCAATAACACAAATCTTAAAGACAACTGGTAAATTTCTTAATACAATCCTGAAAATAATTTATTTAAATGTGGCCGAGTGATCTTTTGGCCCGTATATCACTAACTAAGCCTTCTTAAATAATTACATGGTACAATGTTATAAATTTCCCTCAAAAAAAAAAAAAAAAAGTGAGACAAAATCTACTAACATGTCATTATAACATTGGACTGTATATCAGGAAATATATATATATGACAGAAGAATCATGTGGAATCGTGTGGACATCTGGACAGAATGTCTGCCATTACATTATCCGAACCACGGATAGCTCGAACCGAGAAATGAAATGGTTGAAGAGCTATGGCATAACGAGTGGACCTCGAGCTCTTCAAGTTTTTGCTCTGAATAGCAGTAAGCGCTTTCTGGTCGGTTTCCACAATGAAATGTGCGCCTAGAAGAAATCTTTGTAACTTCAGAATAGACCATACCATAGCCAATAACTCACGGTCTAAAACCGAGTAATTCTTTTCTGCAGCGTTTAATTTCCTAGAGATATACATCACCGGATGCAAAGTATCAGAATACTCCTGCATTAGTGCTGCCCCAATCCCTGTTGACGAGGCGTCACTTCGAAGAACAAAAGTCTTCTCAATAGTAGGTAACTTAAGAATAGGTGGAGATGAAAATAGGGCTTTAACCTGGTCCAATGAGGATTGACATTCTTTAGACCAGCGGATCAGATTAGGCGACCCTTTCTTCAATAAAGTAGAAAGCGGTGCCATAATGGAGGACAGATTCGGAATGAATCGTCCGTAGAATTGAATCAAACCTAATAGACTCCTTACTTGTTTCTTCGTCTTAGGGACCGAAATGTTAAGTATTTTTGAAACATTGTGGTCCTCTGTCTTTAAAAGACCATGACCAACCCGATGACCTAGGAAAGAAATCTCGCTAAATCCTATAAAGGCTTTAGAGGGTTTTGCAGTCAAGTTATACTCGCGAAGAGTAGACAGTAATTCGTATAAACCCAAATAATGATCTTCCCAAGAATCACTGAATAGACAGATATCATCTAGGTATGCTATGACATCTGTACGATATGCGAGAATTCGCCGCATCATGCGTACGAATGTAGCAGGGGCGTTCATAAGACCAAAAGGCATGAAATTCCATTGGAATAAACCCCTAGGTGTAGAAAAAGCTGTAAAAGGTTTGGCACGTTCAGTTAGCGGGACTTGCCAATAACCTTTAGACAAATCTAGTTTGGTAAAGAATCTAGAATTAGAAAGTTTATTGAGTAGCTCTTCTAATGAAGGCATAGGTTCAGCATCGAACTTCGTAACTTGGTTCAATTTGCGATAATCTACGCAAATGCGAATGTTATTATCCTTCTTTCGAACAATAACCATAGACGAAGAGTATGCTGAAGTGGATGGTTCAATGATTTCCAAACGTATCATTTCATCCAATTCTTTTTCGACTTGAGACTGGAAATGGATAGGTATTGGATATGGTCTGACTCTGATAGGATTGTGATCAGTTAGCACAATGTCATGTTCTATGACATGTGTGTGTCCCGGGATGTCTGTAAGAACATCCTGAAATGTTTGCAACATCGAAGAAACTTGTCGATGTTCCTCAGCGGAAAGATTTGGAGAAACGGTCACGTTTTTCCAAGATTCCGTAGAATAAAGTGGGACCATAGAAAGAGGAAGATTGACATCAGAAAAAGTAGTTTCCTCATCCTGTATAACTGACAGAGATGAGTACTGACCATGAGTTGCTTGTGAATTGTCCGTAGCCTGGAAAATAGGCTGCAAATAGTCAGGTCTTTCATAAAATTCTGTGAGCATATTTATGTGGAAAGTTTTATGCTTTCCATCAATATCGACAACATAGTCGACATCAGAAATTTTGGAGACTATTGCATATGGACCTTTCCATGCAATTAGAAGTCTGTTCTCCCTTGAAGGAAGTAGAACGAGAGCTTTGTCACCTGGACAAAGTTGTCGTAGACATCTATTCTTATTTGCAAACTGCCTTGCCTTTTCTTTAGCAAATTCTGAAGACGAAGTTGCTAGTTTGCATGCCTCGATGATCTTTTGCCTAAGAGCAATGACGTACTCATAAGAAGATTGAGTCTCATCGCTAATATTATCGGCAGTGATTAGATCGTGAAGTAAAGACATAGGGCCGCGCGGTTGCGCGCCAAAGACAAGTTCAAAAGGGGAAAACCCCGTATGTTCATTGGGGACCTCTCTATACGCAAAGAGAGCCGCGGGTAAGACCCTGTCCCAATCCTGAGGATGATCCTCAGTTATTTTACCAAGTAAAGTTTTCAGAGTCCTATTTAAACGTTCGACCAACCCATTAGACATTGGGTGATAGATACTGCTGAGAGACCTTTTAATGTGTAGCATAGACATTACCTGTGACATAGTGTCTGATATAAGTTGAGTGCCATGGTCTGACAATATTTCTCCGGGAAAACCCAAGCGAGAAAATATCAGCCAAAGAGCGTCTGCGATATCAGCAGTTGAGATGCTCTTGAGAGGTATTGCCTCTGGCCAACGTGTGCACATATCGACACATGTAAGGATAAATTGATGTCCTCTAGCCGACTTAATTCTAAAAGGACCGATAATATCTATTGCCATTTTTTGAAAAGGGCGAATAGGAATGTCAGCAGCCTGGATAGGCGCAGCATGTCGTGGTCCTTTAGATTTGACCTCCTGACATACTTTGCAAGAGCGACAGTACATTCGTATGTCCTTGCTCACAAATGGCCAAAAGAAAGCCGCAAGAACCCTCGACTTTGTACGGGAAAAACCCATATGTCCAGCACATTGCGAGTCATGAGCATGTTGCAATATTTGCAATCTCATGCTCTTAGGCACAAGAATTTGTGAATGAGTGGACGTAGTCGAGTCTTGTACCATACGTACAAGTACGCCGTTCTTCATAGAAATCCAAGATTTCCTATTAGTGTTCTGATTAGGATCACCTTTTTTTGCTAGAATGAAGAATTTTTGTAAAGAAGGATCTTCTTCTTGCAATTTGATAAATGAGTCACGTGTAATAGTCAAGTGACTATCTTGGTCATTTACTTCATCATTATTAGTTAATGAAGTTTGAGGTGGATCCAGAGCATGTGCTCTTGTGACCACCGCATTGGTAGCTTCAATGTTTTGCTCTTCCCAAACAGCAATCTGCTGTGGGGTACATTCCCTAACTCCGTGAATACGACCAATAATAAGGTCCGCAATAGGGTTTGGAAGTAGACACGCGTGGACCTCTCCCGTGAAGAAAGGAGTAGCAATGTGTATTATAGCAGTAGGATACTTTTCTAACGTGCCACCAAATGTGACACATTTGATGACTTTTCCTGTAGCACAGGATGGATCTACAAGAGATTGCCTAACGCCGACAGTAGTACATCCAGAATCAAACAACACTGAGACTGGATTACTATTTACTAGCCCCTTATGTAATATAAGAGAACCTCTCCCATCATGAGCAACATTAGCAGGAAGAGCGGGCAAAGGATGACCACAGCTTAAAGTACTAACGGTTTTCGGATCAAATAAAGTACTGCATTGGATACATTTATTTGCCCTACCAAAATCAAAAGATGAGCATCCGATAGCATTATGGTCTTTATCATTATTAACCTGTTTATCTGCTCCCTGAGATTCTTGTTGAACAGAGTTTGTCTGTTGATATCTTTTTCTCTTATGTTGCGATCTACCGCGACCATTATTGCCTCTGCAATTATCATTAAAGTCCCTACTGTAATTTTTATCCTGGTTTGAGTTCCAGTTTCCATAACTGTCATTACTATCTCTATGCTGTTGAGAACCTCTATTATCTTGGTATTGAGGTCTCTGCATAAAATATTTCCCTCTATACCGATTACCTTTGTGAAAATTTCTAAAGTTAACCGGAGTAGAATAACGTGTAGTATTAGGTTGTCTCCAGTTCTGGGAAGAAGAATCACCCTGGAATTGATCACTATGGTTCTGGGCATAATTACGATTACTCTTTTTATTGAAATTTTTCTGGCTACCCTGAAATTTACGCATAAAATTTGGGCCATAAGGTGCTGCCGAAGCAACTGGCAGACCTTCTTTCACCTTAGAGTTACTAATGGTTATGTGCGGATGCGCAGTAACATACTGGCTACAGTATTCTTCCATTTCTTTTATGTTTTTAGGCTTACGCTCATGAAGAAAAGATAGAAAAGCTTCATTAACAGAAGACATAACCTTATCTCTAAGTAGTAAATCCATAAGAGCTTCAAATGTATTTTCTGTCTTAGACAACTCAACCCATCGTAAAAAAGTAAGACGGATGCCTGAGATGAATTCAGAGAATTCAACTCCAGTTTCTGGTAACATGGTTTTAAATTTAAGACGATATCCGTCCTCGTTAAGTTGGTACTTCTTTAACAATGCCGCCCTGACAACCTCATAGTTGTTTTTGTCAGGCACATCTACCATACTCAACAAAGTCAAAGCATCACCTCTAAGTATCTTGGACAGATGATACACATATAATGTTTTATCTATATTATGCACATTACATGCACTTTCAAATCTATCTAGATAAAATGTTATATCATCGATTGAGGGATTAAATGCTGGTAGATTAAGCTTGAAATCCTTAGCATTAGTCTTATTTGACACCTTATTTGCATCATTAGCATTACCAGTGTTCAATAACTTTAACTTCTCTAACTCTAAAGCTAAGACTTTTTCATCATGTTCCATTTTTGCTTTTCTCTCATCAGCCTCTCTTTGTAACCTTCTTTCTTCAGCCTCAGCCTGTAACTTTCTTTCTTCAGCCTGGGCCTGTAACTTTCTTTCTTCAGCCTGGGCCTGTAACTTTTTTTCTTCAGCCTCTATTTCAAGTCTCTTATTTTCAGCTTCTTTTTCAAGTCTCTTATTTTCAGCTTCTTTTTCAAGTCTCTTATTTTCAGCTTCTTTTTCAAGTCTCTTATTTTCAGTTTGAAATCTTTTTTCCTCCACCTGCATCTGCAGTTTCTTTTGTTCTATTTCAGCCTCTATTCTCTTTTGTTCAGTTTGTTCTTTCATTTTCTTTTCTTCCGACTTCAATGCCTTGGCATATTGAACAGTCGCAAATTCTTCCAACTTATCACCTGTCTTCCCAAGGGCTTTACCCTGCTCAATAAAGTACTCAAATGTAGACATGATGTCTAAAATGTGAGTACAGAACCTGAAATAATTAATTATCTTATTTCAATGTTAAATAGCAACAAGACTTAATAAAGTGCTTGTATAATCTCTATGTTGAACCCAATCTCTGTGGGAAACCGGAGTTGACACCAACTTGTATTATCAAATGTATAATAATATCACAAGTCACCTCTTAATTAACAGTGCACTACCCAAATCAGTGCATAACCATCAGTTATTTATCATAACTGCACTACAATAGTGCATAAGCAAAAAACACCAGTTAGTTATGATAAGTGCACTATAGACCAATAGTGCATGAGCATATATTAACAATAGTGAAAGCTAACTATGCAAGAACTATGTAAACAATAACAAGACAATGTAAACAATAACAAAGGTCACCAACAATGTAAACAATAACAAAGATCAAAGTCAATGTAAACAACAACAAAGATCAGAGTCAATGTAAACAACAACAAAGATCAGAGTCAATGTAAACAATAACAAAGATCAGAGTCAATGTAAACAATCAACAAAGATCAAAGTCAATGTAAACAACAACAAAGATCAAACAATACGAAAACATTCGCATAAGTCAAATACACAAACAGCAAAACTAACAAGAAATATGCGAAGATATGACTAACAAATGACGCTACAGTGTATACACAAAAATATACGTAAAGAACTGAATAATAGCAAAGGGGAGACCTACAAATACAAACAATCGAAATCGAAACTAAAAAACACAAAGAAAGAGAGAAAAGAAAAAAGAAAAAAAATATATATATACAAGAAACAAAAATAAAGCACAACTCGTCACAACTAAACAGATATAGCAACGATTGTCGCTAGCAAATTTCACTGTAGGAAATTCGCACAGTCCCTAACGAAAACGCTAACAGTAGAACCTCTGTGACGTGGTATCTTCTACTGCAAGACACCGCCCAACCGAGAAAACCCGCTGAAATATAAACATATAAATATACAAATAACAAATAACATATAACATATAAACATGTATCATGAAAACAATAGGAGAAAGTGTGAAAGTACAGAAGGCTCAGTTAGAACATAAGGGCACAGTTCACAAACAAAACAGGCCACTTAACTTCTATAAATCCAGCGTCAGCACGGTGCAGAACAGGATGTAATCAGCATTCTGAGGATAATGATCCAACGTTGATTAACTTCTGCTCCCATAAAACAGCCATGACGAAGGAAATGAGCTTCTAATACTGCAACAGTTGTTACGGCACTTGACCTTCTGAATCTTCTAAATTGATTTAACCGGCACTTGACCTTCTGAACCCGCAACAGTACCCCTGAGACCGGAACAGTTGTTACGGCACTTGTCCTTCTTTTCACCAGATCAGGAAATCCATTCGCTCGGTACTTGTCCTTCTAATTTTACATAAACTTCAATATTGCCGAGCAGCGCCGGGTAGTTTCAAAATCAGCAACTGTCAGAAAATCCGGATACTTTCAATAAAATTTCTTGTAAGGTGGTAGTTGATGCTGTAGTTGTATCTAGTATGATGATGATGTCTGGGTTTGCTGACCCCCTTGATAGCTGGAATCAGAGTGAACCAACCTATGGCCACCAAAAATGATATGGTGCGCCAAAATATCAGATGATAGAACCAGCTCTGGCCACCAAAAATGATAAGGGTGGATTTGAGCTGAAGTGGTAACTTGCCACCCTTATCGACACCTGGTATTAAAGTGCAAGATGTAGGTGTCTTCTCTGATTTAGGATGTTGCTGTGTATGTGGTAGTGGAACAGTTCACAGGGTTATCACACAGGCAACATGACGTGTAGAGTCATAGAAAGGGTAACTTCGTTGTATAAGTTTCTTCCATTTATTGCACGCCACAAAACAGTCATGATACTTATGACATCAACATAGTTAACGAGTTCAGCAAGATGATATGGCACATTGAAAACAATTTCTGTAGTCAGCAATGACAGCTGTTGTATATATGCGTCATAAGACATCACAGTTCAATAGATTCAGAAATTCATAAATCATAGAGTTCTAGTTCGTGAAGCTGTATAAATAATAATAATTTCTATAACTTCTGCAACAGTGTCAGCTACAGATCTTCAATGTTCATAAACAATAATAAATGCTCCCATTCTGATGCTAGCAGATCAGTTGTATACAATAAGTCCGTTCACTGTCTGCACGTGAATAGCATACATGGGCTACAGGTCAGCTCGACCTTTATAATGTTCCTAAGTCTAACCATCTGACTTGGACGTGATCTCTGATATAACGAATCCTGGAACACAGACAATAGTCTTGTTGGTCTAGAGCGACCCATATATATTTAACTAGTTCAGGTATACAGATACCGGTGACTTAATCCTAGTCAAAGTACCTCTCCATTTTGCATCACACAGGCGAGCAAATAGGCGACAAAATGACGAACCTCTAGATGATAGCATAAAGTTCGATACAAGAGGAATTACCTTATTTCGGAAAATCAACCATGAACATATGCCTCCAGGCAGGCGTGAATAATACTGGGAAATAGTCTAGTTAGCTAACTAACTCACAACGACAATGTATTTCCCTCAGAGAATCACAAGACGCAGGTCGCGTCTGCTCGCTTCTTAAACCATTTCTCAACTGCCGAACTGGGCGGAACACACAGAACGAACTCCCAGCTTTTGACATGCGCAGAACGACAATCTCTGAGTTGTCGTTCACAATAAGACGATTCTAAGAACATTCGAGATAAAAGTCTTACACAGTCGCGCCTTTTATGGTCATGAAAAGAAGCGTTAAGAAAGGTTTCAGACATCTACCATAGTTGACTGGTACTACCAAATAAGGAGATGTGGTCACGCTTCGTTCAAGAAATTATAGACCGAACGTGTCTCTATACAAGAGAAGGCAAACTCCTAAAAAATTGTAGTTTCGATAACTCGGATTATGTCCCTTTGACCATAGAAAACATAATACACACTTCAGTCAAAAAAATGATCATACATATGAAAAATGTTTATACAAACTAGTACCTTTATATTCCACTTTACCATATAATAAAATCATTTTTTAAAAATAAAATGGTATCATAAGATTTACACACTGAGAAGTGTGATCCAACCGTAAGACTTTATCTCATACATTTATTGATTTATTCGACCGCTTTTGTTCTGTCGCCATTCCTTCTACGAATTCTTCTTCTTCTTATTTGATACTTAGCCGCCGACCGTCAAAGCAGTCAGTGGCCATCACGCCTAGTGGCGTCTTGTAGGGCAACAACAAATTGATTCCACTTTGCTCGGTCGGTGGCCGTCCTTCGTACAGTGCTCCAACTCTGGTTCATTCTTTGCATCTCAGTCTCCACAGTCCTCCGCCAGGTTATTTTTGGTCGGCCTCTCTTTCGTTTTCCTTCAGGGGTCCAAAGCATAGCTGTTCTTGTGATGGCATCGGGGTCTCTTCTGAGGACATGACCAACCCAGCTCCAGCGTCTGCCAGCTATGATGGTGTGCATGTCCTCTTGCTTGCTACGAGTAAGCAGATCTTTCTTAGGCATGTTGTGTGAAAAGAGGACAATTTCGACATTTCCTTCTCTGTAACTCTCCAGCATTCCGCACCATAGAGAAGCACAGAAAGCTCACAGCTCTGATATAATCTTAATTTTGTGCTTGTGCTGTATTGGGAGGACTTCCAGATGTTGTTTAGGCTAAAGAAGGCTGTTCTTGCCTTATTCATTCTGATGTTGATGTCTTTGCCTGCCCCGCCGTCTGGTGTTCCTTCTACGAATTCATTGATCCTTTAACCCGTCAGCTCCCAAAGGAGGATAGTATTTCAAAAACCGTATGCCAAGTCCACATATCCCGCGCCTTTAGCTCAGGGTCTTTCCATGTGTTCTCGTCATTTTCATTGCTGTCTCCAGCTCTCTTCTCCGTATGTTTTTCTTCTGCGTATATTAGCTTACAAATTGACGTTATAATTTTACTCATTCACCCTCGTAATACATATGCTCTCTAACCCATCGTCTGTTTTTTCAAAGCTACTATTAGTACACTCAGCTACTAATCTGTCTTCTGTGAAAAGCCAAATCGAGAATACATCAATTCATTAATATAAAGAAATAAACGATGACATGTATGAAGAAATATTACGAGTACAGAAGGGCAGAAAGGGCAGCTTTGATAATGGAACCGGATTTATTAGCTCCTGGTTATGTCCACAGTAGAGAAGAAATTCGCTTATTACGAATGTCTCTGTTTTCTGTA